>MU226504.1:4481463-4492759 GCA_018584345.1 Thuja plicata | reverse complement strand
TACACTTAAGGGGGGGTGTTAGAGTAATCATTAGTTGCTTATTGATTAAATCATGTTGATTTAATTAATTAAGTTATTACTCTTTAGTGCTTAAGTTTCACTTAGGCAGCGCTTATATTTCTCTAGGGTATTCACCTTTAGGGTTTCGTGATTCCTTTTATAAGGATTCACTTCTTTACTTTTCATTAAGGAGATTGTAATTTGTAATTCCATTGTTGAATATAGAATCTTTTTCTATCATCATGGATTCCCAGTCTCTGGCTTTTTGGCCGCCATAGCCATTCTTCTTTCTTCTGTCTTTCTTCTCTGTAACAGTTATGCATGCAGGTGATCTTGGGAGGATTTGTCTTCATCAAATCTAACATGGTATCAGAGCTCTCCTGCATCTGGTTGTTCATTCTCTGTTGAAGCAAGCGAGGGTTTGAAGGTTTTAGAGTTTTTTCTGGCATTTTTCATTGATTGTGGGGGTCTTTATTTTTTGGGGTACTTTGGACCAAAACCGACCTCACAGTTGCATCCGGAAGGCCCAAAAACCCCAGAATCCATATAAGGCACACCCATTTTGGGCACTAGGGCGTCTGGAGAAAATTTTTTGGCCTCCCAGGGCCGTACGGGCACGGTTTTCAAAAAAAATTAAAAAAACCATTTTTTTTTAATGTTTTTGGCGGTTTGCATGCGCGCACAGTGCTATTACAAACATGCCACCACTGGGCCACCACCGCCCCACCCGGGCCCGACCTCCGACGGTGCGCCTCTGCTCTTCCCCGCCATCCCCAGTGCCCTGTGCTCCCCTTGGTGCTCCGCGGCCCCTCAGTGCCACCTCCTGGCTCTGTCGCTGCTCTGCCACCTGGCCCAAGCCGCTCTGCCCTCCGCTGCACCCTGTAGCTCCCGCCACCTTCGCTAGCGCCATAGTTTGCGCCGCCCCGCCGGCTCCCCAGCGCCACTCCGCCAGCGGATATTTTGATAGCCCCCGCGGGCTTATACACTCTGCACACGATCATATGAGGGTCCAGGGACTTCAGCACAGCCCTTGCACGTGCCATGCGCCCAGGGGCCAATTTTTTTTAGCCCCGGGGGCTTATTTCTAGCCTTTTGGGGCCCTTTTGACCTACCTAGATATTTTTCAGTCTATCTTGAGCATCCGGGGGTCTTTTTCTGACTTCCATATACCGTCGGAAAGCTCTTTCTGAGCACTCTCCAATGATGGAGGTTAGGGTTTTGGGTTCTACTATTTCAATAGTTTTTTTTACTGTTGAAGTCTGATATCTTTTTTTGCCTTCTGAGAGTCATATCTGGCTCATCCGGACTCCATTTTTGGAAAACAAGATATCATCAGAAAGCTGGTTCAGTGCACTATGCAGTTGCAGGGGTCTTTTTTCTAGATTCTACTCCAAGTTTTCTCTCCTCTGAATTTGATAGTTTATACACTCTAGTGGATTGCTTAGGTTTACAGGTCCTGGGATCTCTTCTACTGTACTTCTGGTTCACTCTTCTTTCTGACTTCTGAGCTTGTATTCTCCCTCTAATGCATTCTTTTCTATAAATGCACTGAGATAAAGTGCCTTCTTCTGCATTTATGGGATCTTGTACACCTTGTATGGTTGATGTACTCGCACTCTGTTATAAAGTGCCATGGGGGGTTATGATGTTTTTGCCGCTTTAGGTGCATCCACCTTTGTCAAGTGAGTGTACCTTCCATGACATTAGCCCATGCTGTGTGTCGATGACACTGCCCTTTATCCTATATTTGTACTTTTGTTGCACTGTTGGTGTTCTTGGTTCTTCTTCTGCAGATGTTTCTGGCATTGCATTTCAGTGTTTCTGTCACCTCTCCCAGTTCAGCATTATGGGGGGGTTAGCCTATTGGTTCTATTGCTTCCTGGTTCGATTGATCAGCTCTTCAGACATTGTCTTCTCTACCTGGTCATGCACTTCAGTGGGGGTTCCAACAGTCTCTTCTGACAGAGTTTTCAGTTCATGCTTCGAAGATGCTTCCTGCTCATTCTTGTTCCTTTCTCTAGGACATCTTTTCCCTAGATTGAAGGCTTAGTTTCCTTCATCTAGTTTGCTTTCTTGTTTTGGGTACCTGATTAGGCCTTGTTGCCAGGACCCATCTTTCCTGCTTTCTGCAGTAGTTTAGCTATTTTGCTTCTCCCTAAGTTACACTTAAGGGGGGGTGTTAGAGTAATCATTAGTTTCTTATTGATTAAATCATGTTGACTTAATTAATTAAGTTATTACTCTTTAGTGCTTAAGTTTCACTTAGGCAGCGCTTATATTTCTCTAGGGTTTTCACCTTTAGGGTTTCATGATTCCTTTTATAAGGATTCACTTCTTTACTTTTCATTAAGGAGATTGTAATTTGTAATTCCATTGTTGAATATAGAAGCTTTTTCTGTCATCATGGATTCCCAGTCTCTGGCTTTTTGGCTTCCATAGCCATTCTTCTCTCTTCTGTCTTGCTTCTCTGTAACAGTTATGCATGCAAGTGATCTTGGGAGGATTTGTCTTCATAAAATCTAACATATGTAGCTCAAGAATATAAACACTTAACCTGTTGAATAACATTGGTTTTGTTCACTGATCAGTTAACCTCCTTACAGATCACTTAAATTAGCTATGATTTCAACTATAACATCTAAACATTTTTTATCACCATATCCTATGACCGCGTCACAAGATATATTATTGATTTGACAAGACATTCAAATCATCTATCACCTATCATTGGTTGTTCTAGTAGTTGTACTGTTAATTTCCATTTGAATAAAACTCTCACATAAACTTACTTCAGTAGTAGCGATAATGAATTTGACATCTAGAGACATGCATAGGTCTCCCATACAGATATCAACCAGTGAAACTCATAATTCATCATAAATTTTCTTGACAACATACTAGGAACACAAAGTCAATAGTTGACATCAATGATAATATAATATCTGATCATCCTGTAATCAAATCACTATGTCATCACCAAACCAAATTTACCATCACTGCATAAGATATGCCAACAATATCTCCCTTTGGCATTGATTGAAACACTCTATGCTTTACTAAATAATCTTCATCAATGATGGCTACACTCTTTTCATCAATAGAATACATCAATATCCGCAACATGAAACATGAAGAAAACTATGTCCACTTCTATCTTTAACCTATTTTCTATTTACTCTCCCTTTCACTAGAATTCACTCATATATCTTCACATACATCTTCTCCCCATTTGACAACAATGCCAAACATGCCAAATGTGCCAAATGCACTTGATATCACCTCTTAAATACTTGACTAACCAAAGAAAATTACTTCACAAACTTCTCCCCCTAAGGAGTAGCCTCACAACATCAATCCACACATAAGAATATTCAATGAATACACTTGGACTTATGTAACTGCATCTTCTCTTAATTTAGAGAAGATAAGGGAATGACCCCTAACCCACCTCTTAGGTACACAAAAGTATCCTTGGGAAATGGCTTAGTAAATATATCAACAATTTTCTCCTTAGTTGGAACATACTCCAACCTTACTTCCTTTTCTTGTACCTGTTCTCTAAGAAAATGATATTTGATAGCTATGAGCTTAGTCTTAGAGTGCATGACTAAGTTTTTAGAAATATTAATAGTACTTTTTTTTCACCATAGATAACCACTAGTTCAGTTACCTTCTCATGTATTCCTTCCAAAAATTTCTTAACTCACACTATTTGAGTACAATTAATTGTAGCAGCAACATACTCATCTTCAACTATTGATTGTGATATACAATTTTTATTCTTACTTATCTAGGATACAAATCTCTCTCCAAGAAAGAATGCACCACCACTTGTTCTATTTTGATCATCAACATTACCTACCCAATAAACATCAACAAACACATTAAAAGAAAAATCACCTTTATATCCATACCAGAGACCATAATCCACAGTCCCCTTAAGACATCTTAAGATTCTCTTCACTACAACCATATCTGATTCCTTAGGATTAGAAGAAAATCTAGCTACTAATCCAACTGCCTATGCTATATTTACTCTATTATGTAGAACATACTATAGCTTATTGATCATGGACCTGTAAAGTGTCTCATCTACTTCCTTTGAATCATCTTTGAAAATTTGCAACCAATTACCATAGGGGTACCAACTAGTTTTGAGTCTTCTAGTCCAAAAGTCTTTAGTATTTCTCTTACATACTTGGACTGACTTATATAGATACCATATTTCATCTATTGAACATGAAATCCAATGAAGAATTTGATCTCACCAATCATAGACATCTCAAATTATTTCCTCATCTCATTTGCAAATGATCTTCTCAACTCTTCATTGCCACAAAAAATGATATCATCTACACATATCTCTCCAATTAGCAATCTGTCATCTTTCTTTGTCTTCAAATACACATTTCAGTTGTCAATTATTCTTCTAAATTATCAAATCCTTCAATTTTTTCAAATTATACCACTTCTTCTAAAATACCATTAAGAAAAGATGACTTAACATCCATTTGATATACATTGAATCCTTTGTAAGAAGCATAAGAAAGAAATATTCTTACAACTTCAAGTCTGGCCACAGGTGAAAATGTTTAACCACAGTCTAGACCTTCCTCTTGTGCATATCCTTTTCATACTAGTCTTTCCTTATTTCTTACCACTTTACTAGTCTCATCCATCTTGTTCCTGAAAAAACCATTTTGTACCAATCACATTCTTGTCCACCGGTCTGGGCACTAATGTCCAGGTTTTGTTCCTCTCAATCTGTTCCAATTCTTCTTCCATTTCTTTCACCCAATATTCTTATTTCAATGATCCTTTCACTATTTTGGGCTCAAATTCAGATAACAAACATGTACCTTCTCTTGCAGTTCTTCTAGTTAACACACCTACATTTCTATCTCCAATGATTTGATCAAGTGAGTGATTCAACTTTACATACATAGGAAATACTGGTTTAGTTCTAAGATTTCCTTCAACTGTTTGCATCTGATCCTATTCGTTGACCTATCTTTCCATTAGTTCTTTTGTAGTGTCTTGATCCACCAATTGTACATACAAAAACCCATGATAGTCTTTAGATTTCTTCTTACTAGATTCTTCATTATTTTTGAGAAAATTCATCTATTCTCACACTAGAACTTTCCACTATTTTATTTGTTCTTTTGTTCAGGCACTTGTCAGCTTTACTTTTAGAGGAATACCCAAAGACTATCCCTTCATCACTTCTTGGATCAAAATTTCTAGAATTTTCATCTCTTTTCATGTAGCATCTACTTCCAAAGATTTGGAAATAATTAACACATGTTGTTCTACCATACTATATCTCATAAGGATTTTTTTTGTACCTTTCTTTAGCTTAACTCTGTTCAAAGTGCAAAATGTAGTTCTCTCCGCTTCTCTCCAATAGGTCTAAGAAACACCTTTCTAAATCATTAATGTCCTTGCACAATCAATGATTGATCTATTTCTTCTTTCAACAATACCATTCTCGTGAGGTGTTCTTGGAGAAGAAATTTGTCTCTAGATTCCTTGATCTTTATAGTAAGTAGTAAAATCATGTGAAGTAAACTCACATCCTCTATCAGAACTAAGAAATTTCAAATTATTATGAGTCTCTTTCTCCACTCTAGCTTTATAGATCTTAAACATGTGAAAAGCTTCAAATTTTTCCTTTAACAATATAACCAACATCATTCTAGAAAAAACATCAACAAACAACATGAAGTATCTATCACCATAGTAACTCCTAGCTCTCATAGGACAACATACATCAGTATGAACCAAATCTAAGATAATTTTTAGAAGAGTAATTTTTACTGATGAAACTAGAATGAGTTAACTTTCCAAGCTGACATTCTTTGCACATTACATTGGCTGGTTTCGCTAGGTTGGTAAAAGCTCTCACTAACTTTATCTTACCTACTTTGATCAAGTTATCAAAATTTACATGATATAATCTCTCATGCCACAACCAACAATCATCAGCCTTAGCTAGAAGACAACTCATAAAATTAGAATTTAGTTGGGGAAAGTTACTTATTGTTTGTTCATTGGTATAAATCAGTTCTCCTGATTTCCCAATAATTTTGACATACCTCCATTCAACTCTAATCTAAAACCTTTGTTATTAAACTAAGAAACACTTAAAAAATGGTATCTTAAATCATCAACCCAGTAAACATAATAAAAAATAGTTTTATCATTCAAATAAATGGATCCTTTACCTTTCACCAAATAGGGAGTGTTATTCCCAAATCTTACCCAGCCACCATCACATTCCTCCAATTGTTTGAATTTTTTTTTATCACCGGTCATGTGATGAGTGCATCCATTGTCAATAATCCAATTACCATTATGATTCATGTTATAAACTAAAGCTCTCTCACCTTCTTCTAAAGGATATTCCTTCACTGCAACAAACACAATTTCTTCTTCATCTCTTCCATTAGATTCTTCATTGGTTTAACAAAGTCTTCAGGTAAGAAACAAACTTTCTTGTTCTCATCCTTGAATCTCCTTGGTTTCTCCTTCCTATAATTTTCAAGGCATCTAGATGCAATATGACCAATTTTGTTACAATCAAATAACTTCAAAGGAAACTTACCCTCATATTTACCTTTTCTTCTAGGTATCCTTCTAGCAATCAAGGCTTCTAGATCAACCTGATCTTTTTTTTTAGACAAGATATATTCATAATCATTAGAGTGACATTCTGAAGAACTATTAGACATCTCTTTTCTTTTCCTAGATGGTACAAGAGTGAATGATGACTTGAAAGGATCTTCAACTATAGGGATGCTATTATCATAATTAATTAACTCAAATGTAGTTAATTTCCCTATTAGTGCATCTAGAGTAACAAATTTGAACTCTTGAATAGATGAAACCCTGATACAATTTTGAGGTAATAAAGTTCTTAACATTATTCTTATGACATCCTCTTTAGGAAGATTACCACCAACACCTTAAATAGAAACAACAACTTTTTTGATTCTCTAATTGTATATCTCAATGTTCTCATTGTCTTACATTGTCATCTCATCATGATTTCCTCTTAATGTGTCAACCTTTTCCTTCTTCACATGTGGATCTCCACCATAGACTATTTTTATCTTCTCCCACATTTCATTAGCAGTATCTAAGTCTTTAATATCAACATACTCTGCATTAGAAAGAGTACTTGTAATATCTTCCATTTTAAATAATGTTTGTTCTTAACCTACAACTAATCTAGAGTTAGGGTACCTCGAGGTATAGTATACTTATTTACCGCATGATCCCAATACTGATTGTATGTCTCTAAATGTTTACCTCTAAATCAGGCACAACACAACATAGTCATTGCTCAATCATTGAATTGTGAAGATGAACATGAATTTCTCCCTCCACAATATCGATTGAATCGACCTGTTTCCTCCTATTTATATGGGGTGTTTAATTACTCTTAGAACAAGAGCCAAAAACCATGGACCATTGCTAAAATGGAGGATCTGAAAGCTATGAAAACTGAAATAAAACTATTCTAGATGAGAGATGCAATTGTAATCTAAGAATGGAAATGCAGATTTTAATCTAAGAAGCTTGAAAGAAATAATAAAATTAAGCTATTTGATACATAAGTAAACTAAATTAAGATGGAGATATCATTAAACTAAATGAAATTATACTAATATGCAATAAAACATTGAAAACATGAGAGAATTGAGACAATATTTCACTATAGTTTTGGTACTCTAAAATTGCTCCTCTCAAGTAAAGAAGAGAAGGTCCATAATATAAAAAAGACTAAAGAGAGGATGAAGAGTTTCTTGGAAAGAAATGGATGACTCTTCATCTCCATGGAGAAAGGTGAGACAAAATTGAAGGAATTATTTAATTAAGTAAATGAATTATTGCCACATGGGTGGCTTTTCATCTTGAATTATTGAATTTCAAGTGAGGATAATCCATTCAAATAACTAAATAATTACTTAATTCATTTTTATGTGTATTAGCTAAAGGGGGTGGAATTAATTTAATTAGGACTTTAGAATTAAATCAATTAATCATAGGGACTTTTAGCTAGGGGGATCCTGAAAATTTAGGAATTTAATATAGTGTAAGATTTATGCAAATTCAGGTTTTCTGCATTTGAGACTAAGTCAATCAAAGTTAATTAGGAAGAAGAATTTTCCTAGTACAATAGGATTTTGATGATGAGAAAATGCACCAAAATTGATTAGAATTGTAAGGTGCCAATTTTGGGGTGTTACATTTTTCCCCTCTTTGAATTGATATGCAAGCAGCGCTTTTTTCAAAGAATAGTCTGATGTGACAGATGAAGATTTCGAGAGTCTAGGTTAGGTTGCCAAGACATCAATCAGATCAAGAAGTAAGATCAAAGATCTAGAGAAATTCAGAGATAGATCAAGAGAAGGCTGAATCAATTTAGAGCGATCGGGAGGTCCTATTGACTAGTTTTGACCATAGTTGACCAAGTTTGACCAAAATTGACTAGAGTTGACTTTGATGAAAAGATTGCATAAGCTAAGAAAATGATGAGGAGAGGTGACTCAGACAAGAAAGTGATGTCAAAAAATTGACTGCATAAGCGTCAAAGTACGTCGATCCCAAAATTTTAAAATGTGATTTTGAGCTACTTAGGAGTGTCAAATTTGGATTTCGATCATGAAAATGGATTCAAAATGGTCAATTTAGCCAAGGGTGCAATTTTCACAGAAAATAGAGCACTTTTGAAAATTAGGTCAAAAGCTATATAAGTCTGAGAGGGGTCATTTTCAAATCATTATTCACTTTTGACTTTAGAGATGGCAAGGGCCTAAGCTGATATTGATAGCATTCCTATGCATACACATGGATTTGAGTGCTTCCGACAATATAACTGGCCACTAAAGTATGACACACCTATAAGTAATCAAAAAACCATCTTGCATTTCAAATATTTATCAATTTTTAGATCTTTTTAGCATGTTTTTAAAGCTTTTAAGTCTTCTTAGGTCAAGTCTCATGCGAGGGAATAGTTTCCTCATGTCGGCCATGGTCACCCCTCACATGAGAAATTGGTTTCCTTGCATTGGTTAGGGATTCCTCACACAGGGTCCCTCTACAAGCGCGTGTGAGGTGAGAGACGATGTCATGCAAGATTTCATCCCCAGTGATGAAATATCGCATGAAGAGAGCTCTTGTCTTGTGCAAAATAGAAATCTCACATGAGAAAAGAGTTTCCTTGCATGGGAATTACTTACTATCTAGAAATTTGTCATCCATTATGTCACAAAGTCAGCACCTTAGAATGCCCCAGAACTATGTTTAGGATAGATCCATAGCTGCATTTGTTGTCATTGGTTTGAAAAACCATCATGTTGAGATACTGATCAAATGTTGTCACTTGCTTTGTAGATTGACTTCCCCGATGTTGCATTTTGGTCTCATCATCCTGTCATGGGTGAGCTACTGTGGAGACTGACGAATTTTGATGGTGCCCATCTTGATGGGCTAGGATTATCATATCTTCATGATGTACCTGATATTCAGGTAAATCATGGTCTATTGGGTGCACTTATCGAGCGTTTCCATTCAAAGACAAACACTTTCCATTTTCTATAGGGGGAGATGAAAGTCACCCCTGAGGACATATACAGGATCCTGAGATTACATTTCACAGGGCTCACGTGTAGTATGATACCCAGTCAAGAGTAGGCACACTTGCACTAAGAGCTATCTTCCAGGATGATCTAGTGATGGGTCGAGCCATCTCTTCGGAGGATTTGACGAGAAGGTATGGTGTAGATCATACATTAGTAGTTGTCTTGGTGATGTTTGTGAGTTTCCACTTGGTACCAGATCAGGGTCAGCACACATTGGAGTGCAGCTGGGGAGTTATACTATAGTGGATGCTAGCCAACCCAGCAGTGAGGTTCAGATGGGGTGAGTGCATGCTCACATAGATGTACCACTAGATGCACGAGGTAGTGTATCAGGGTGCATGGACCATGGTGGAAGGAGTCGTGGTTTTATAGATCTAGGCCTGGGAGTACCTTCCCATATGTTGATCGATTTTCCATGATACTTGGCATCCCTTAGAGCCCTATATTTACAAGTATGAAAATCTTATGACTCAGCTAGTGTTGGGTAAGACAGATCAGTGGAAGGCACAGATGGATGATATGGCAGTAGTTATATGGAGGCCATGGATAGCCATAGAGGTTTGGGATGATGTACGGCATGAGCTATCACATATGTTCTACTTACATCCTTTGATCAGGCACACCATCAGCGTCATTGAGAGCTTCCTATTGACATAGGTCCTACGATAATTTGGGAGGCCACAAGACATCTCTTAGGAGTACTGTACATACTCCTGATTTGTCGATGAGACAAAGAAGGGCTGGCAGCGGTAGCTAGACCAGGGGAGGAGCATGATAGATGCACAGGTACCACCAGCTTGGTGGGATTATTTAGCAGGGGTGACAAATGCATGGATGCCACCTGCATACAAGGATCACATCTTAGCTCACCCTTTCCCAAGATTTATAGATCCTATTGGCATGGGTCCATAGGTACAGTAGGTGGTATAGCTATCACCATAGCAGTAGGTACTACAGCCACCACCACAATAGGCACAGTAGCCACCACAACCACCACCATAGCAAGTACCACCACATCAAGTACCACCATAGCAGAGAGTAAAACCGAGGACTAGGTTGAGTCCCCTTCTTCCTAGATGGATGGGGTCAGATGCAGGTGCAAGGAGCAGTGGTACTTAGGAGAGGTCCATTGAGCAGGGGGAGGATACCGTTATGGCTGATATTGTTACAGCCGATCCACTGGTAGGAGGACAAGTAGCATAGTTATGGGAGGCTCTTAGGAAGAGCTGAGAGAGAGTGAGATATATACATAGGGAGCGGGATGACTACCGTACACAGGTGGTCATCTAGGAGACCCAAGTGACTGAGCACGATCAACAAATCTGAGGGTTACAGTAGGCATTGGCTAGAGCACATGTAGAGGTGAGATATGAGGCTACTCAGTTAGCCTATTATTATGCTGCATACATGATCATAGTTCCCGAGGCAGCGAACCAGGTTCCACCATTTTTTATGTGTGTTGGGGCACAGGCCGCTCCATAGGCACCACCACAAGCACCTCCTCAGTAGCAGGCCATGCCACCTCCTCCACCTCCTCCAGGTGGGAGTGGCTAGATGAGACATATTGATATATATTGTACCACAATTTTGATATATACTATGCTCGAGTAGCACCCTTGTACATTTGATCGATTGATATATATATA
>MU226504.1:4454897-4481413 GCA_018584345.1 Thuja plicata | reverse complement strand
GATATATATATATATATATATATATATATATATATATATATATATATATATATATATATGAGCTCGATTTTGGCATCATTATACTTGTTTATATATTGCTTTAAAATTGTATGTCTTGTGAGATGTTTCGTATATGATTAGATATATAGATTAGAAATGTATGTCATGGATGAATATGCAAATGTTTATACACATGTTTTATTGATGTATGAATGAATATAATGTAATGATAGATGTTAGATGGATAAATGCTATGTATGATTTGATTTATACTTATAATGGATGCACATGTTTATGGATATGTAAATACAAATGAATGTATGGAAATGCACTTTTGTAATGAATGCAATGGTACTAATTGTAACACCCCAAAATTGGCACCTTACAATTCTAATCAATTTTGGTGCATTTTCTCATCATTAAAGTCCTATTGTACTAGGCATATTTCTCTTCCTAATTGACTTTAATTGACTTAGTCTCAAATGCAAAAAACCTGAATTTGCATAAATCTCACACTATATTTAATTCCTAAATTATTAAGGTTTATTAGCTAAAAACCTCTATGATTAATTAATTTAATTCTAAAAGTCCTGAGTGCTTTTAAATTAAATTAATTCCACCCCCTTTAGCTAAAAACACATCAAAAGGAATTAAAAGAATTATTTGCTTATTTGAGTGAATTATCGTCAAAAGGAATCCCATAATTCCATATGAAAAGCCACTCATCTGGCAATAATTCATTCTTTTAATTGAATAATTCCTTCAAAATTGTCTCACCTTCCTCCATGAAGATGAAGAGTCAGTCGTTTCTTTTCAAGAAACTCTTCACCCCCCTCTCAGGTTGTTCTATATTATGGACCTCATTTTCTTCATTTGGGGGGATCAATTAGAGAGCATCAAAATTATAGCGAAATCTTGTCTCATTTTCTTTCATGTTTTTAAGCTTTATTACATAATTAGCTTACTTTCATTTAGATTAATGGCTTATTGCATTTTAATATAGTTTTCTTACATATATAATAGCTTTGTTTTATCATTCTCTTCAAGTTTCTAGAATAAATATGCACTTTCAATTCTTTAATTGCAATAGCATTTCTCATATAGAGTAGTTCAATTTCATTTTTTTATCATGCTTTGAAATCCTCCATTTTAGCAATGGTCTTGGTTGTTGGCTCTCATTCTGAGAGTAAATTTGACACCCCAACTAAATAGGAGGCAACAGGTCAATTCAATCAAGTTTGTGAAACGGACAATTCATGTTCATCTTTGAAAATTCAATGATTGAGCAATGACCATGTTGCATTTGTGCCTAATTTAGAGGTCACTTTCAAGAACTTACATTTTGGCACCCACCATGGGGCAAAATAAATGATTTTTGACCTCACTCTCAAAATTTTCTGACAAAAATTTGAACTTTGTCATACATCTGTACATCACTGGTACAGAATCTTGTGCAAAATTTCAGATCAAGCCGTGCAAAGTTTTTCTCTCAGTAGCACTCTCTCGTATGAGGAAACACTCTCTTGTGCAGGTTCCTACACTTTCTCATGCGCAGCTATATACTTTCTCCTGTGAAGTTTTACAGACAGTCATTAAATTTTCAGATTCTATAATTTACTATTATCATTTTTCTGACATTTACTTTCTACTATTGATTTCATGTTTCTGATTTCTGTTACAACATAATAGTGGTCTGCAGGTCGCTTGTCGAAGATCATGAAAACTTGCTAACAATTTTCTTTTACAATAGTTGTCAAAGAGATATTCAAAACATTGTGCTTGTTTACTATTTTTCATTCACATAGTTTAAATAGGGATTTGTTAAAATTTCTTAAGGGTCCTGATAGAAAAGTAGGGGAATAGCCTCTTCATTACATGGAAGTGATGCCCATGGATGAAACTAAGACCCATATGTTGCTAGAATGATAGATACCTGGGGAAGCAAAGCAAGTTAGTGGATCTTTAACACATCTACTTGTTAGGGGATTATGCTCTTCTCTCTTTGAGAGAATCAGAAACCCAAAGGCATGTGGATTTGATGGAGTGAATCTAGCTAGGTGATGAATATGTCTTGCATGTTTGGGTAAGGTGAAGAGGTAGATAAGTATGCTCTTCTCTCTTTGAGAGAGTTAGAAAATCAAACCCTTGAATCCAAGCCAAGTTTGCGTCACCTTTAGAGGGCCTGTCGGAAGTTGAACCTCCGGCAATGACCCAAGTGAGTACACACCTATCACCGGTGATTCCACCTCACTATATTAAATTCTTCTTTTTTGTGTCCAAAGACTCCAAAGCCATGGTAACTTCTTTCTCATGATTTTGACTATCATCTTGAGAAAGCCTTATTTGTTGTACTGAGCGGCGCCGCTCCCAGCCTTGCTTGCAAGGGTGCATGACTTTCAATTGTTGGTGTGGCTGCGAGGCCCTAGCTCTATATCAGGGGCACCAAAGGTTATTGTGAACAAAATCCCACTAAAAACTCTCTTAGTTAGATGCCTACATAGATCACCTCCAAAAGAAGACATAATTTGTGCGCAAGGAGGGGGAAGAATCTCTCCCCTAGATTCTCAACATAGGTATGCACTTGGATGCTTGAAGTGGTATATGACATTGGCTCCTACTTTAAGGGTAACCTTCAAACATATATAGTTAGTCCTTTGAAACACCAAAAACAAGGGCGCCCTCTCGGGGGTGACACTACTATGTGAGGTGCATGCATACACATAAGACAGTGTGGCACAAATTTTGTCTTCTCTACCATTTTTTTGTAGGGATAACTAAGTGTTTGTTTTGAGTATTACACTATCCAATCATGACCAAAAAAAGACTCCCATGATTCTGCCAAGTTTCTTTGTCCTTGGTAGAACTGTTTACAACTATTGCTTGTGTCACTTTTTCTTGATTGAAACTTCGTGCTTGTTAACGAGTGCTTGTCACCTTCAAACTAAGATTTCTGATCTATACTATCATAAAAATACCCTGAATCTGGAAATTGTGTCAGAGAACAGTCCTTTTGTGTCTCAAAATCTAGTTTTTATCTCAAAAACTAAGTTTGTTTATCGAAATATGGAGTTTTTTCGCACAAGATTTCAGAAATTGAGCACTTCCTCACATGAGATTACATTTTCTCACATGTAGCTCAGCACTTCCTCACATGAAACAACACTTCCTCATGTGAATCTGTACCCTGGTGTCCTAAAATAGTGAGCTTTTTCCCACTGATTGATGATTTTTTTGTCTGATCTAACTTTTTCCTGAGCTCTGATTACCTATTTCCTTGTTGTCTGTAGTTTGAAACTAGTTGTTTTGAGTTACAAACTAACTAATTATTACTCAAACTTGTCTTGTCTCTTTGTCTTTGTCCTACCTTTTCTATGTTTTTGTATCTTGCGATGCGATAGTCACATCTCAGCTGTTCTAGTCATACTCTTGACAATTCATGCGGGGTGAATCTCACATCTTGGTTGTTCTAGCCTATTATCTCCTTTTTGTTATCTCTAGAGATAGAGTTCTAAGTTGGATCCTAGGTCCTCTCTCATTTCATCTTCATCTATGCCTATTACAACTAGAAGAGGTAATATATTCCCCATTCTTGGTTCTGGAACAAGTAAGGGTAAATCTCGTAATCAAGGAAAAGATCATTCCAAATCTATCATTCAACCTACTATTCAAGAGGGTTCCTCAAGTTCCTCTTCTACACTTAGTACAGATCCTAGTCCAAATCAGAAACCAGTGTTTTAGCTGTGCTCTAATCCTTTTTTTCAAGATCAACATAATTCATTTCTTTTAGATCAACAAAGCTTTAGAAAGTCACCTATTTGGGTTGATCCTATTGACGATCCTCGCTGCCTTAGTGATCCTTTTGAACATATCAATCCTTTCAATCCTATCAACCCCTTTGATTCGCCAAAGGTTGCATTGACCACAACTGCTTGGCTCAATAGACCCACTCATACTGAAGTTGTGCACGTGGCACAATCTCCCATAAACAACATGGGAACTCCTTTCAATTACATGCAAGGTCAATACAATGATGGTCATGACCAATCTCAAAATGATCAAGGTCAACAAGGTGATCAACATCATAATCCCCCTCCTCCATATGACCAAAGTCAAGATCAGGGTCAAAGCATTTAGGAGATCCTTGGTAATGATGATGAGCCGATAACTCAAAATGACATAGATGCTACAAAATCTAATAAGGTTCTCATCAAAATGATGGAAATTCTCCTTGCATAAGATAAAGAGAAATATTTTCTAGATTTGGCAAAACAAGGAGTTAAGAAACCCTCAAACTTCCAAGTGGAAACACTTGTGGCTAAAGAAGAAGAGAGTGAGACTACCAATTTGCATAAGGTGATTCAAGATATGCAAAATCAAATTAGCCAACTTATGAAGGATAAGGACAAACCTGCACAAAAATTCACAATGGAGAGTATTTGTCCTTTCCCTTTTGATAGGAGTCTTCATATGCCACCTTTTGCCAAAGGTGTAGAACTCCTTAAATATGATAAATACTTGGGTAGCACCAATCCTCAGGACCATTTGAGAGAATTTGGGGCCCTGTCTATGGATTTTATTCATGATCAAATCTATTTGATGCATCTCTTTCCCCAAAGTTTGGGTGGACCTGCCATGGAGTGGTTTTCTTGACTACCCACCAGCATCAAGACTTTTGATGAGATTGCCAATCTCTTTATGTAGCACTATTCTCACAACATACAACATCCCATCAACATCAGGGACCTTTGCAATCTCAAGCAAAGACAAGGGGAGCCATTCCTGACATTTCTCCAAAGATGGAGACAATTTTGCACTAAGTATCCCCGCAAAATACCTGAATCTGAGAAACTTGATGTCTTCTTGGACTATATCACTCCTAATTTTGGTTATCAAGTACAACTTCAAGGTCCCCTTAATTTTAAAAACATGATAAAGAAAGCTATGAGGATAGAGGCATTTATGGTTAAGAAAGGTGAATTGACTTTGTATAAAGACAACAAACAAGGTTCCTCCTCTTCTAGCAAAGATAAAGGGAAGTTTGTCAACAAAAATAGGGATGTTGTGAATAATGGAGTGGTTGACAATGTGACCCCAGCTCCTTCAAAACCGGTCTTCAATCTCACTTCTATTATACAAGTGACCAAAGCTGTGGAAAAGGCTACAATAAATACTCAACGGCCTTCTAGATTCTTTGGCAACAAACCTTGGGCCCCTCAACCCAAGCATGAATTTACTTCCCTGGGAGAACCGCTTGACATGGTTTTCAAGACTTTACTATAAAATCAGATTCTCACTCCTTTGGACAAATGTTTATATGATCTACAACCACAACCCCATTGGTGGAACGAAAATGCATACTGTGACTATCACTAAAACAAGGGTCATAAGACTGCTACTTGTCTTTAGTTGTGTCATAAAGTCCAAGATTTTATTGATAACAAGGTTATTGTTGTGGAAAATCATAATAAGAATTCAGATTACCAGGCATTTAAAGATCCCTTTCCTCATCACAAGAAAGGTGAGTCTTCCAACACTAAGAACAACAATGCCAAGGTTAACTACACACATGCCACTTATGACAATATCATCAACATGATTGAACCTGTTGAAGTGGAGTATTGTAATGTGATTGCTACCAAGGGGAATGGGGATGCTCCTAATTCTAAGACCCTATTTGTCTTGAGAGGCCTGGGGTCTCACTCACTTGAATCTAAACTGTCTTGGGATTGCACAAACATCACTACCAGATCCCATGCTAAAATCACTATCAAGGGTCCTGACCCTCCTGCTGCTACATCCACACCGAAACAACCCACAGATAAGACTATTGTTGGCTCTGCCAACAAGACCACAAAAGTGGTCTCTATGCCACCTAATTCTGGTTATAGCATTCTTGACCAGCTGCAAAGAACCAATGCTCAAATAGTTATCTTTGAGTTGTTGAAGATCTCGCTTTCTCATAGGCAGATTCTGGATAAAGCTCTCACAGAAGCTAATGTCCCCAAAGACATCAATCTAGATCAATTTCAATCCATGGTGGGTCAGTTGACTTCAGCACACTATTTATCCTTCTTAGAAGAAGATGATCACTCAATTAGTCACCTGCATAATGCTCCTTTTCATATAGAGGTCATGATTGGCAAACAACTAGTCCGCTGTGTCCTTATTGATAATGGTTCTAGTCTCAATATTTTCTCTGCTCACTTTCTTTCTTAGCTAGGTTATGATGAAGATCGCATAGATTCCCACAAGAGAATTACTATCAAGGCCTATGATGAAGAAGAAACAAAGTCTAAATCCAGGGTGTTACATTTTTCCCCTCTTTGAATTGAACTTTGCATGGACATATTATGACATGCCGGGTGTAGATCCTGATCTCATCATGCATCACTTCTCAATAGCTCTAGGTGTGAAACTAGTCAAATAGAAACTTAGAAAGATGCATCTGCCTGTGGCTCTACTTGTCAAGGTAGAGTTGGAGAAACTTCTTAAATTTGGGTTCATTAGAGCCATTGATTATGCAGAATGGATCTCCAACATAGTCCCAATGTCGAAACATGACAAATCTATCAGGATCTGCACA
The DNA here is from genome assembly GCA_018584345.1 of Thuja plicata. Taxonomy (NCBI): domain Eukaryota; kingdom Viridiplantae; phylum Streptophyta; class Pinopsida; order Cupressales; family Cupressaceae; genus Thuja; species Thuja plicata. Next base: position 4,474,830 of record MU226504.1, on the reverse strand, counting down.
GACTTTAGGGATTTGAATAAAGCATATCCAAAAGATGATTTTCCACAACCCAACATTGATATGATTATGGATATGACAGTAGGATATGAAATGTACTCCCTAATGTATGGCTTCTCTAGCTACAACCAAATCAAAATTGCGCCAGAGGATCAAGAAAACACTGCTTTTACTTGTGCATGGGGTACTTTCTGCTAGATTGTTATGCCTTTTGGTCTTAAAAATGCTGGAGCTATGTATCAAAGAGAAATCACTACCATATTTCATGACATGATGCACAAAAAAATGGAGGACTACATGGATGACACACTTGCTAAGAGCATGGACATGAAATCACATCTCACTGATCTAGGCCCTATACTGGATTGTATGGAAAAATTTAGACTGTATCTTAACCCTAAGAAATGTGCATTTGGAGTAACTTCAGGGAAATTTCTTGGTTATATCATCTCTGCGAAAGGAATTGAGGTGGATCTTGCAAAGGTGCAAGCTATCATTGAAATGTCTCCACCTCATAATATCATACAAATTAGACATCTTCAAGGTTGGCTTTAATCTATCTGGTGCTTCATCTCACAACTAGCTAACAAGTCACAACCATTTAAAAAAACTCTACATAAAGGTGTGACCTATGAATGGAACAAAGAATGTGAACAAGGTTTTCAAAAAATCAAGCAATATCTGGCCAATACACCTATATTAATGCCTCCTATCCACAGGAAGTCATTAATATTATATATCTCAGCTATAGAAACATCTCTGGGTGCCCTATTGGCTCATGAAGATCAAAATAATAAGGAAAGAGCCATCTATTACATCAGTAGAACATTGGTTTCTTATGAAATGAATTATTCTATCATTGAGAAAGCTTGCTTAGCAGTGGTGTTCGCTTTTCAAAAGTTACAACATTATATGCTTGCTCAGTAAAGCTACCCTCACAGGTAGACTAGCTAAATGGGTCATGCTTCTCAGTGAATTTGATATTGAATATGTTGAGAGAAAAGCTATCAAAGGGCAAGTGATCACAGATTAGGTTGTTGAGGCACCTATTACAGATTATCAACCATTAAGGATCAAATTCCTAGATGAGTCCATCATACTTCTCAAACATCAGTCATGGACCATGTTTTTTGATGGATCATTCACCTAGTAGGGGTCAGGTGCTGAAATCTTGTTCATTACACCTCAACGGTATTCATTACCAAAAGCTTACAAAATGATGTTTCCTTGCACCAATAATACTACTGAGTACGAAGCCTTGATTAATGGATTAAAGATTGCTATTGAATGGCGTGTTGATGAGATAAAGGTCTTTAGAGATTCACAGTTGGTTATTAATCAAGTGAATGACTTCTATCAAACCGAAGATGAAAAACTGGTGCCTTATAAGAATATGGTTGATGATCTTAAGATATACTTTGCACATGTTACTTTCCAGCAAATTCCAAGGGTAGATAATAAAGTAGCTAATGCTATGGCTACTCTGGCTTCCATGTTACAAATTCCAGAAAATGACTTCACACATAAATTCCTAGTGGAGACATTATGCCACCCTACCTATAATTCTCCTAAATCTTAGATGATATGTTCAGTCATTGGACATGACTCATCCCGCTACCATAATATATACTCCTACCTTCGTGACCAAATTATTCCTGACACTTATACTCGAAATGAAAAATGTCACTTAATCCGTAGTGCTTCACAATTTGTCATTGTAGCTAACAACTTATATAGATGAGGTCTAGATGGTACTCTCCATAGGTGTTTAGAACCTGATGAGTCTAAGCGTGTGTTGGTAGAGGTTCATCAAGGCATATACGGATCTCACTCAAACTGTCTGATGCTAGATTGTAAACTTATTAGAGCTGGTTACTATTGGCCAAATATGGAGAAAGAAACTATCCAATTTGCTAAATCTTACAAAAAAATGCCAGCTTCATGGAAATTTGATCCACGCTCCTACCAAGGAGCTCATTCCTTTTGTCATCTTTTGGCCATTTCATCAATGGGCCTTCGACTTAGTGGGTCAGATACATCCGTCTTCTTCAAGAGGACATAAATACATCATCACTTCTATGGACTATTTCACCAAGTGGGTCAAAGCAGTGCCTCTCATTATAGATGATGGCAAGTCTGTGGCTATGTTTACACTGAAAAAGATAGGGTGTTACATTTTTCCCCTCTTTGAATTGAACTTTGCATGGACATATTCTGACATGTCGGGTGTAGATCCTGATCTCATCATGCATCACTTGTCAATAGCTTTGGGTGTGAAACCAGTCAAATAGAAACTTAGAAAGATGCATCTGCATGTGGCTCTACTTGTCAAGGCAGAGTTGGATAAACGTTTGAAAGCTGGGTTCATTAGAGCCATTGATTATATAGAATTCATCTCCAACATAGTCCCAGAGTCGAAACATGACAAATCTATCAGGGTCTGCACAGACTTTAGGGACATGAATAAAGCATGTCCAAAAGATGATTTTCCACTACCCAACATCGATATGATTGTGGATATGACATCAGGATATGAAATGTAATCCCTAATGGATGACTTCTCTAGCTACAACCAAATCAAAATTGTGCCAAAGGACTAAGAAAAGACTGCTTTTACTTGTGCATGGGGTACTTTCTACTAGAATGTTATGCCTTTTGGTCTTAAAAATGTTGGAGCCACGTATCAGAGAGTAGTCACTACCATATTTCATGACATGATGCACAAAACAATGGAGGACTACGTGGATGACACACTTGCTAAGAGCATGGATAGGAAAGCACATCTCACTGATCGAGTCCCTATATTGGATCATATGGAAAAATTTAGACTGCATCTTAACCCTAAGAAATGTGCATTTGGAGTAACTTTGGGGAAATTGCTTGGTTATATCATCTCCACGAAAGGAATCAAGGTGGATCCTGCAAAGGTGCAAGCTATCATGGAAATGCCTCCACCTCTCAATATTAGACAAATTAGAGGTCTTCAGGGTCGGCTTCAATCTATCTAGCACTTCATCTCACAGCTAGCTGACAAGTCACAACCATTTACAAAAACTCTACATAAAGGTGTGACCTATGAATGGAACAAATAATGTGAACAAGGTTTTCAAAAAATCAAGCAATATCTGGCCAATCCACCTATGTTATTGCCTCCTATCCACAAGAATTCATTAATCTTATATATCTCAACTATAGAAACATCTATGGGTGCCCTATTGGCTCAAGAAGATCAAAATAATAAGGGAAGAGCCATCTATTACATCAATAGAACATTGGTTTCTTATGAAATGAATTATTCTATCATTGAGAAAGCTTGCTTAGCAGTGGTGTTCACTTCTCAGAAGTTATGAAATTATATTCTTTCTCACACCACAAGGCTCATTGCAAAAATTGATCCATTAAAATACTGGCTCAGTAAAGCTACCCTCATAGGTAGACTAGCTAAATGGGTAATGCTTTTTAGTGAATCTGATATTGAATATGTTGAGAGAAAAGATATAAAAGGGCAAGCGATCGCAGATCAGTTGGCTGAGGCACCTATTAGAGATTATCAATCATTAAGGATCAAATTCCCAGATGATTCCATCATGCTTCTCACACATCAGTCATGGACCATGTTTTTTTATGGATCATTCACCCAGCAGGGGTCAGGCACTGAAATCTTGTTCATTACACCTCAATGATATTCATTACCAAAATCTTACAAAATGATGTTTCCTTGCACCAATAACATGGTTGAGTATGAAGCCTTGATTAATGGATTAAATATTTCTATTGAATGGTCTGTTGATGAGCTAAAGGTCTTTAGAGATTCACAGTTGGTTATTAATCAGGTGAATGACATCTATCAAACCAAAGATGAAAAATTGGTGCCTTATAAGAAGATGGTTGATGATCTTAAGAAATACTTTGCACATGTTACTTTCCAAAAAATTCCAAGGGTAGCTAATAAATTAGTTGATGTTATGGCTACTCTAGCCTCCCTGTTACAAATGCCAGAAAATGACTTCAGACATGAATTCCTAGTGGAGATGTTATGCCACCCTGCCTATAATTCTCATGAATCCTAGATGATCTATTTGGTCATTAGACATGAATCATCTTCCTATAGTAGGTAGACACAGTGAGAACCATTGGTGACTGACACAAAAGAGATTCTCTAGCATAAAGGTCAATCATGAGATCTAGGCATTAGTAGGCAGACTCAGTGAGAACCACTGGTGACTGATGCGAAGAGGGGAGGGACTCCAAAGATAGGACAATGCCCCCTAGATCAGGAAGATGCCCCTAAGTGTGACCATTTTTAATCCATGTGAGGTTGAGAAAAATCTTGAAGATAACTAAGAGCGAATGCATGAGAGAGCATACTAAAGTAGGAAAGCCAACTAAAGCAGGAAAGAAAACTAAAGTAGGAAAGCAGGAGAGCAAATTGCAAGAAAGCCAAGAGATGTCGTGATAGATAGAGCATTGTGGAACAAGAGGCACCTGCTTACCAGGTTTTCACCATCTTGGTAGAAATTCTATTTTTGCTACCATGATGCCTGTTTACCAGGTTTTCATCAATGACACATTTTTCTCCTTTTCTCTTTTTTTTTGTATTTTCATTTTTTCAATTTTTTTTTGTATTTTTTCATTTTTTTGGTATTATCAAGGCACTTGTTTACCAGGTTTTCACCAGGATAATAGATACATCAAAGCATCTGTTTGCCATATTTTCACTAAGATGATCATTTTTTTAGGACATTTTACAATTTTTAAAATTTTCTCATAATAGAGTATGTGCATGAGCATTCAAAAGACATCTCAACTATAGAACTTCTTCAGATGAAGAGCATTGATAGGTTATTTGAGTTGTTCTCCCTCTATGGTAGAGAGATGATAAGTGCCAGACCTAAATACTACATTGATAACATACAGACCAAGCCAATTTGGTTCAAACTTTTCTTTCTAGACCCGCTTTTGTTGATTCTTGGGGTTCTCTCTCAGGACAAGATCACCCATTTGGATTTCCCTTGGTCTGACCTTCTTCTTGTAGCTTTTAGATATTCTCTTCTGATATGCATGGAGATGATGGAACATCAATTTCTAATGTTCATCCAATAGTTCAAGCTCTTGTAGCCGAGATATTTTGATATCATCATCAATAATGAGACCCTTCAAAGAGAATCACAAGGTAGGAATCTCAACCTCAATAGAAAGTACTGCGTCTGCACCATAAACTAGAGCAAAGGTCATGGCCCCTGTTGGTGTATGTATACTGGTGTGGTAAGACCATAAAGCTAGATTAATTTGGAGATGCCATTCTTGTCCATATTTGTGTATTGTGTGGTGTAAAATCTTGGGAATAGTCTTATTTGAAGCTTCTACCTGTCCATTACCCTGGGGGTAATAGATAGAAGACCAGTGCTGAATAATTATGAACTTAGTGTGTAAATCTATTAGATCCTTGTTCTTAAATTGTCCCCCATTGTCAGTGATTATTGATGAGGGTACACCATATTTACAAATGATTTAGTTTAGTATAAACATGGCTACAGACTTGCCATCAGCTATGATGAGAGGCACTGCCTTGACCCACTTGGTGAAATAGTCTATAGTAGTGATGATGTATTTATGTCTCCTTGAAGAAGATAGATGTATCTGAACCACCAAGTTAAAGGCCCACTACTAAAATGGCAAAAAGCTGATGGAAGGAATGAGCTCCTTGGCAGGAGCATGGATCAGATTTCCATGAAGCTGGTATTGTTTGCAAGATTTAGAAAATTGTGTAGCTTCTTTCTCCATATCTGACCAATAGTAACCAGCTCTAATAAGTTTGTGAGCCAGTTTTAGGCCATTTGAGTGAGACCCACAAATGCCTTCATGCACCTCTACTAACGCACGCTTGGGCTCATCAGGTTCTAAACACCTAAGGGGGGTACCGTCTAGACCTCGCTTGTATAAGTTTTTAGCTATGATGACAAACCGTGAAGCACTGTGGATTAAGTGACATTTCTCATTTTGGGTGTATGTGTCTAAAATGATCTGGTCATGAAGGTAGGAGTAAATATGGTGGTAGTGGGATGAGTTATGTCCAATGACTGAATAGATCATCTGGGATTTAGGGGAATTATAGGCAGGGTAGCATAATGTCTCCACTAGGAATTTATGTCTGAAGTCATTTTCTAGCATTTGTAACATGGAAGCCATAGTAGCCATGGAATCAGCTACTTTATTATCTACCCTTGGAATTTGTTGTAAATTAATGTGTGCAAAGTATTTCTTGAGATCATCAACCATCTTTTTATAAGGCACCAATTTTTCATCTTTTGTTTGGTAGATATCATTCACCTGATTGATAACCAATTGTGAATCTTCAAAGACCTTTAGCTCATCGACATGCCATTCAATTACAATATTTAGTCCATTAATCAAGGCTTCATACTCAGCAGTGTTATTTGTACAAGGAAACATCATTTTGTAAGCCTTTGGTAATGAATACCGCTGAGGTGTAATGAACAAGAATTTGGCACCTAACCCCTACTGGGTGAATGATCCATCAAAGAACATGGTCCATGACTAATGTGTGAGAAGCAAGATGGACTCATCTGAGAACTTGATCCTTAATGGTTGATGGTCTGTAATAGGTATCTCAGCCAACTGATCTGTAATTTCTTTCCCTTTGATAGCTTTTCTTTCCACATACTCAATGTCAAATTCATTGAGTATCATGACCCACTTAGCTAATCTACCTATGAGGGCAGCTTTGTTGAGTAAGTACTTTAATGGATCAAGTTTTGCAATGAGCCTTGTAGTGTGAGTAAGCATGTAATGTCATAACTTCTAGGAAGTGAACACCATTGCTAAGCAAGCTTTCTCAATGACAGAATAATTCATTTCATAGGAGACCAATGTTCTACTGATGTAATATATTGCTCTTTCTTTATTGTTTTGATCTTCTTGAGCCAATAGAGCACCCAGAGATGTTTCTGTAGCTAAGATGTATAAGATTAATGGCTTCCCATGAATTTTAGGCATTAATATAGGTGAATTGGCCACATATTTTTTGATTTGTTGAAAACCTTGTTCACATTCTTTATTCCATTCATAGGTCACACCTTTATGTAGAGTTTTAGTAAATGACTATGACTTGTCAACTAGTTGTGAGATGAAGCATTGGATAGACAAAAGCTGACCTTGAAGACCTCTAATTTGTCTGATATTGTGAGGTGCAGGCATTTCCATTATAGCTTTCATCTTTTTAGGATCCACCTTGATTCCTTTTGCAGAGATGATATAACCACACTATTTTCCCAAAGTTACTCCAAATGCACATTGTCTTAGGATTGAGACGTAGTCTGAAATTTTCCATACGATCCAGTATAGGGCCTAGATAAGTGAGATGTGCCTTCCTATCCATACTTTTAGAAAGGGTGTCATCAACATAATCCTCCATTAATGTTTTGTGCATCATGTCATGAAATATAGTAGTGACTTCTCTCTGATATGTGGCTCCACCATTCTTGAGACCAAAAGGCATAACATTCTAGCAGAAAGTGCCCCATGCACAAGTAAAAGCAGTCTTTTCTTGATCCTTTGGCACAATTTTGATTTGGTTGTAGCGAGAGAATTCATCCATTAGGGAGTACATTTTGTATTCTGCTATCATATCCACAATCATATCAATGTTGGGTAGTGGAAAATCATCTTTTGGACATGCCTTATTTAAGTCCCTGAAGTCTGTGCAGACTCTGATAGATTTGTCATGCTTCAACACTAGAACTATGTTGGAGATCCATTCTACATAATCAATTGCTCTGATGAACCCAAATTTTAGAAGTTTCTCCAACTCCACCTTGACAAGTAGAGCCACATGTGGATGCATTTTTCTGAGTTTTTGCTTGACTGGTTTTACTCTAGGAGCTATTGACAGGTGATGCATGAAAAGATTAGTATCTACACCAGGCATGTTAGAGTATGTCCATGCAAATTTTATCTTTTAATATTTGAAGATATCTATGAATTCTTTGAGTTCTTCTACAGACAATGATTTAGCCACATGAAAAATGTGTGGATGTTCTTTTGTACCTAGATTTACTGGCTGAGTTGGCTCAATTAGCACCGATGATTGTTCCTAGAAATGACTCAGAAGCACATCAAGTATCTCATCCTCAGGCACCTCAGAGATTTTTTCACCTTCGAATATGTCTATTCTTTTTACTTCTTTTGGATCTAACACTACCACAATGTGGTTTTCACCATCAGAGCGCCTACTCTTTTTGATTTTATGACTAAGATACTTGATGTCACTTTCACTGATGCTGACACTATCTTCACTAGTGGAGGATGTTATAGGTTCAACAGTGTGGAGATAACATGCAAGATCATAGTCATTCTGGAATGTGAGGAATTCATTGGATGAGGAAGTGGAATTTTAGTCTATTAGCTCAGGATGTTGGAGTGAGAGAGAAGTGATGGGTTCAAGTGCATTCATAGTATAATCATCAAAAGTGCTGACTAGTAAGATGAGACCTAGAGAAATCTCATCCAAAGGTGTATTCAAATTTATTTGACTCCTAGCGACCGTAGTAGAAGACATGTTAACATTTATAGAATGAGACTCATTAGACCTTTCACTAGACCCTTCACCTATGTCGAGAATCTTTTCATAGGATCCTTCTGAAAACTGTCGAACTCATATTCATGGGAATTTGCATTTGAACTTTGACTGGGATGTTTGCACCATGAATGTTTGAGATTTCTTGTGAAACCAGCCTATTCTTGCACAAACTTCTCTTGAAACTATGATGGTATATATCGTTCACCTTGGAAACTAGGGTCTTGTGACACTTTCCATTGTTCGTATGTCAAAGTAGTGAATGGAATAGTGACATTGGAGTCACTGCCAGCCTTGGCTATACTAGCATGTATTATGAAAATATTTGGCTCAGCAAAGAATGTTTTCAGATCTAGAGGAATAGGATAAACAAAGGAATCCTCATTGGAGCTATCCTCTACAATGTCAACTGTAGCTGTGCCTTCAGTTTCTGGTGGAGTATCTATTTTTGGCACAAATTTGATAATCCCTAGATGGCACGAGATCTTCTTGAAACCTAAACCAGTTGTGTCTTTCATCTTTTGACCTATAGCTTTAATAGGTTCAACTAACCCATTACCATTCATCCCTATTGGGCCACTCCCTTTGTATCCAAAGTGTTTCATCATTTTAAGAACTTCATTATTGGGATCTAGTTCACGAGCTGGGGCAGTCTGCTCAGATATGTCCTTTCCTTTGTAAAGACAAGATTTAATAGCTCTTTCCTCATATTCATCTTCTAATGGTGTTGAATCCCATACAAAGGCACCATCATAAACTATTTCAGGAGGAGTAGAAGATTTATTGTTCTCAGAAGGTCTCCCATAAGAACAAGGAGACAGAGGTAGAGCTGCTAATGACAACACAGGTTCTATTTGATACCCCCCATTCCTATGTCTTTGATTTTCAAATTCTGTTCCATGTCTCTAATCTTGGCCTCATAGAATTTTGTGTATTCTCTATTAGCAGGAACAAAATTATCAGCTGACTATGTGAGCGTATTACAATAAGAGCCCATATTAGCAAGAACTATCACTTCTGCACCATGGAAATGAAACTTGATGCACTGATGATACGTAGAGAGAATCACTTGCATTTCATGGATCCATTGTCTTCCTAAAAGTATTTTATAAGAAAGAGGAATGTCCAACACTTGACAAGTGACATCTTTTTCAACAGGTCCAACCCGAATAGGTAGCACAACTAAACCTTTAGACTTTATTTCTTCTTCATCATAGGATTTGATAGTAATTTTCTTGTCAGAATCTATGCGGTCTTCATCATAGCCTAGCTAAGTGAGCAAGTGAGCAGAGTAGATGTTGAGGCCAACACCATTATCAATAAGGATGCGCTGGATGAGTTTTTTTCCAATCATGACCTCTATATGCAAAGGAGCGTTATGCGGGTGGTTGATCAAATTCTCATCCTCTTTTGAGAAAGATAGATAGTACGGTGAATTCAAGTGACCCACTAGAGATTTAAATTGATCAAGATTAATGTCTTTGGGGATGTTAGCCTCTGTGAGGGCTTTATCCAAAATTTGCCTATGAGCAGGTGAGATCTTCAATAGCTTAAAGATGGTTATTTGAGTGTTGGTTCTTTACAGCTAGTCGACAATGCTATAGTTAGTAGTAGGAGGTGTGGGGAACATTTTTGTGGTCTTGTTGGTAGGGCCAACAACAAATTTATCCATGGGTTGTTTTGGTGCGGATGTAGTAGTAGGAGGGTTAGGACCCTTAAGAGTGATCTTAGCGTGGGATCTAGTAACGATGTTTGCGCAATATTGAGATGATTCAGGTTCAGACAAGCGAGACCCAGGGCCTCTCAAGACAAATAGGGTCTTAGGTTTAGGAGCATCCCCACTCCCCTTGATAGTAATCACATCAAAATACTCAACTTCACCAAGTTTGATCATGTTGATGACATTGTCATAAGTGGTATGCGTGTAGTTCAACTTGGCATTGTTGTTCTTAGTGTTGGAAGACTCACCTTTCTCATGATGAGGAAAGGGATCTTTAAATGCCTAGTGATCTAAATTCTTATTATTATTTTCCACAATAATAACCTCATTATCAATCAGATCTTGGACCTTATGGCGCAACTAAAGACAAGTAGAAGTCTTATGACCCTTGTTCTGGTGATAGTCACAGTATCCATTTTTGTTCAACCAATGGGGTCATGGTTGTGGATCATATGGATGCTTGTCCAAAGGAGTGAGAATCTGGTTTTGCACCAAAGTCTTGTAAACTACATCAAGCGGTTCTCACAAGGAAGTAAATTCACGCTTGGGTCGAGGGGCCCAAGGATTGTTGCTAGAGAATCTAAAAGGCGATTGAGTGTTTGTTGCAGCCTTTTTAGTAGTTTTGATCTCTTGTATACTAGAATTAAGATTGAAAACTAGTTTTGAAGAAGTTGGGGTCACATTATCAACCAGTCCATCATTCACAACGTCCCTATTCTTGTTAACAAACTTCCCTTTCTCTTTGTTGGAAGAGGAGGAACCTTGTTTGTTCTCTTTGTATAAAGTCAATTCCCCTTTCTTAACCATAAATGCCTCTATCCTCATAGCTTGTTTAATCATGCTGTCAAAATTAAGGGGACCTTGAAGTTGTACCTGATACCCAAAATAAGGAGTGAGATTGTCCAAGAAGATGTGTTTCTCAGATTCAGATATTTTATGAGGATACTTGGTGCAAAGCTATCTCCATCTCTGGAGAAATGTCAGGAATGGCTCCCCTTGTCTTTTCTTGAGATTGCAAAGGTCCTTGATGTTGACGGGATGTTGAATGTTGTGAGAATAATGTTGTATAAAGAAATTTGCAATCTCATCGAAAGTATTAATGCCGGTGGGCAGTCGAGAAAACCACTCCATGGAAGGTCCACCCAGACTTCAGGGAAAGAGACGCATTAAATAAGTTTGATCATGAGTGAACTCCATCGATAGGGCCTCAAATTCTCTCAAATGATCCTGAGGATCGGTGGTACCCAGATATTTATCATACTTAGGGAGTTCCACACCCTTGGGAAAAGGTGGCATATGAAGACTCCTATCAAAAGGAAAAGGACATATGTTCTCTATCATGAAATTTTGTGTGGGTTTATCCTTATCCTTTACAAGTTGTCTGATTTGGTTTTGCATATCTTGAATCATCTTTTTCAATTTGGTAGTCTCAGTCTCTTCCTCTTTAGTCACAAGTCTTTCCACTTTGAAATATGAGGGTAGCTTAACTCCTTGATTTGCCAAATCTAGAAAATATTTCTTTTTATCTTCTGCAAAGAGGATTTCCTTCATCTTGATGAGAGCCTTATTAGATTTTGTAGCATCTATGTCATTTTGAGTTATCGACTCATCATCATTACCAAGGATTTCATAAATTCTTGGGTTCTGATCTTGACTCTGGTCATGTACAGGAGGGCGATGGTGATGCTGATCACCTAGTTGACCCTGATCATTTTGAGATTGGTCGTGGACCTTGTTGTATTGACCTTATAGGTAATCGAAAGGGGTTCCCATGTTGTTGGTGTGGGATTATGCCGTGTGCACAACTTCAGTGTGTGTATCATTTTGAGAGTTCATGGCCATTGTAACTTTTGGCAGATCAAAGGGGTCGATGGGTTTGGAAGGATCAATAGGTTCATGAAGATCGATAGGATAAAAAGGATTGGTATGATCAAAAGGATCAATAAGGTAGTGAGGATCATCAATAGCATCAAACCAAATAGATGGCCTTCCAAAGTTTTGTTGATCTGAAAGAAATGGGTTCTATTGATCTTGAAACAAGGGATTATAGCACAGTTGGAACACTGGTTTCTGATTCAGACTAGGATCTATACTGAACGGAAGGAGGAACATGAGGATCCCTCTTGACTATCAGATTGAACAATAGGTTCAGAATGACCTCTTCCTTGATCACGAGGTTCACCTCTACCTATTCTGAAACCACAAATGGGAAATATGTTGTTGCTTCTAGTCATAACAGGCATAGACAAAGATGAAACAAGAGAGAACTTAGGATCCAACCTAGAAATTTGTCTCTAGAAATAGTGAAAAGGAGATAAAGGCTAGAACAACCAAGATGTGAAATGCACCCAACATGAATCATCGAGAGTATGGCTAGAATAGCCGAGATGTGACTATCGTGTCGCAAGGTACAAAAGCACAGAAAGGTAGGACAGAGACAAAGAGACAAAATGCATTTGAGCAAGAATTAGTTAGTTTGCAACTTGAGACAATCAGTTTAAGACTGCAGACAATAGGGAAATAGACAATAAGATCTCAGACAAAAATTAGATCAAGAGAAAAATTCATCAGTCAATGGGAAATAACTCACTGTTTCAAGACACCAGAGGATAGATTCACATGAGAAAGTGCTGGTTCACATGTGGAAACTCATAACTATGTGCGAGAAAATGAAAGCTTGTGCAAGTAAGTGCTCAGTTTCTAGAATCTCTCACGAGAAAACTCTAGGTTTCATTAGATCAAATCAATTTTTGAGACAAAAATTAGATTTTGAGACACAGTCAGGATTATTCTCTGACAGAACTTCCAGATTTAGGATAGTTTTATGATAGTTTAGATCAACAATCTCAGTTTGAATGTGACAAGCAATCGTTAACAAGCACAATGTTTTGATCAGACAATAGTCACGCAAGAAGTAGTCACAAATAGTTCTACCAAGGACAAGGCAACTTGACAGAATCATGGGAGTCTTTGTTTAATCATGATTGGACAGTTTAAGACTAAAAAAAAACACTTATTTATCCCTATAAAATAATTGTAGAGAAGAAAAAATTCATGCCTCACTGACTTATGCGTATGCGTGCACCTCACATAGCAGTGTCACCCCCGAGAGGGCACCAATGTTTTTGATGTTTCCAAGGACTCAGTAATATATGTTTAAAGGTTACAATTAAAGTAGGGGCCAGCATCATATACCACCTCAAGCATCTAGGTGCATACCTATTTTGAGAATCTAGGGGAGAGATTCTTCCCCCTCCCTGTGCACAGATTATATCTTCTTTCAGAGGTGATCCGGGTAGGCATCTAACTAAGAAATTTTTTAGTGGGATTCCATTCAAAATAACCTTCGGTGTCCTCGATATAGGGCTGGGGCTTCAGAGCCACACCAACACTTGAAAGTCATACACCCCCGTAAGCAGAACTGGGAGCGGCGCCGCTTAGTACAACAGACAAGGCTTTCTCAGGATGATAGTCAGAATCATGAGAAAGAAGTTACCATGGCTTTGGAGTCTTTGGACTCAACAAAGAAGACTTTATTATAGTGAGGTGGAATCACTGGTAATAGGTGTGTACTCACTTGGGTCATTCTTAGAGGTTCAACTTTCGGCAGGCCCTCTAAAGGTGACACAAAACATGGCTCAGATTTGAGGGTTGAATTTTTTGATTCTCTCAAAGAGAGAAGAGCATACTTCTCTACCTCTTCACCTTACCCAAACACACAAGACATATTCATCACTGAGATAACTCTCCTCCAACAAATTCACAAGCTTTTGGGTTTCTGATTCTCTCAAAGAGAGATCATAATCCCCTAAAAAGTGAACGTGCTAAAGGTTTGTTAACTTTCCTTGCTTCCCTAGGTCTCCATCAGGATAGCAATATCTAGGTCTTGGATTCATCCATGGGCATCACTTCCATGTAATGAAGAGCCTATTCCCTTATTTTTCTATCAAGATTCCTAAGAAATTTTAACAAAGCCCTATTTATACTATGTGATGAAAGCAATAAACAAACACAACATTTTTTTTAAAAGGATCTTCAATAACCATCCTACAAGCAAACCATTAACAAGTTTATGTCTTCATCAAGCTACCTCTAGCCCACTATTATGCTGTCATAAAAATTAGGAAGATAAAAATAGCAGCATGTTACAATAATCAGAAAAATAGTAACAGTACTTGACAAAAACTGTGAAATTTCAAAAACTGTCACCAAGTCTCACGTGAGGAATTACAAGGCTTCTCGCAAGGAAGTGCAAGGCTTCGTGTGAGGAAGTGCAAAAATTCATGTGGTGTACTCAGAATTATTGCGCAAGAATTTGTACACAGAGAAGCACGGCCGCACAACAGAGTATAGAATTTTGTCAGAAAATTTTTTGAGAGTGAGGTCAAAAATCAATTTTCTTCCCCACGGTGGGCACCAAAATGTATGTGTCTAAATGTTGACCTCTAAATCAGGCACAACACAACATAATAATTGCTCAATCATTGAATTGTGAAGATGAACATGAATTTCTCACTCCATAATATCGATTGAATCAACCTATTGCCTCCTATTTAGATGGGGTGTTTAATTACTCTCAGAATGAGAGCCAACAACCATAGACCATTGCTAAAATGGAGGATTTGAAAGCTATGAAACTGAAATAAAAATATTCTAGATGAGAGATGCAATTGTAATCTAAGAATGGAAATGTAGATTTTAATCTAAGAAGTTTGAAAGAAATAATAGAATTAAGCTATTTGATACATAATTAAACTAAATTAATATGGAGATGACATTGAACTAAATGAAATTATACTAATATGCAATAAAATATTGAAAACATGAGAGAATTGAGACAATAGTTCATTATAGTTTTGGTACTCTAAAATTGCTCCTCTCAAGTGAAGAAGAGAAGGTCCATAATATAGAAAAGCCTGAAGAGATGATGAAGAGTTTCATGGAAAGAAACGGTTGAGTCTTCATCTCCATGGAGGAAGGTGAGACAAAATTGAAGGAATTATTTAATTAAGTAAATGAATTATTGCCACATGGGTGGCTTTTCATCTTGAATTATTGAATTTCAAGTGAGGATAATCCATTCAAATAACCAAATAATTACTTAATTCCTTTTGATGTGTATTAGTTAAAGGGGGTGGAATTAATTTAATTAGGACTTTAGAATTAAATTAATTAATCATAGGGATTTTTAGCTAATAAATCCTGAAAATTTAGGAATTAAATATAGTGTAAGATTTATGCAAATTCAGGTTTTCTGCATTTGAGACTAAGTCAATTAAAGTCAATTAGGAAGAAGAATTTTCCTAGTACAATAGGACTTTGATGATGAGAAAATGCACCAAAATTGATTAGAATTGTAAGGTGCCAATTTTGGGGTGTTACACTGATCGCCCAAGCCCTTAAGATAGAGCATCATTTGATCGTACCATATGGAGTAGTTTTCTAATGTGAATTTAGGACCTTCCTTTTGCATCATCTTGGATAATCTACCAAATCAACTACCTTTCAACCACTTAAACTTTTAACCACCATTCACAAGTTTAAACTTAATAGAATTAAATGAAAAACTTAAGCATGCAAGATCATCCACAAATTTGACACATAGATTTATCTCGTGGAAACCCAAATATGAAAAAAAAAACCACATTGGCGATTAGTATACAATAAAATAATGTACTCTTTTGAAGTTCATCCAGTGAGGAGCTTAACCCTGTTAGGAGTTTATAAAAACACTGTTAGGTGCTACCCAGTTAAGGGATTTATCTTAGGCCTATTAAAACCTTTACCCTGTTAAGAGTAGCCTTGTTAGAGGACTTAAAAACACAAGCTAATATTTCACCTTGTTAGGAGATTTACAATAAAGATCTGTTATGATCTAGCCTGTTAGGGGACTTCAACTGATATAACTATTAGGGAACAACAACAACAATACACTACATTTTATTGATCAAATCCATTGAAGCACAGAATCTTTACTGAGAATATGTAACTCTTCCCTGGCTTGATCCCAACATGCATCTTAGACTGCACTTGCACAATACACATGATCAAACAACTTTGCATTGAACTTCAAATATTATATAATGAACTATTAAGTCCACCACCTTGATCGAACAATAAAATGAAATAAAAAAGCATCCTGCTCAAATCCAATGATCCAATTACCAAAATTAAATGCACAAAACATATTTCCAAGACAGTGTCGTCCTATACAACAATTTTACATATGAAATTGAGACAAAGAGTCAAACATGTTTTGACTATAATTAAACTTAGTCAAGAATCTTCTCCACATGATAACATCGATCAATGTGATGCCATATTATCACCCACAATTAAGAATATATGTCATTATATCATAAATAATTCATTGTTAATCACCCCCACATTGATACCCAACACCGATACAAGATCTTCCATCGGTAGCTCAAGAACATAAACACTTAACCTATTGAATAACACAATTTTTGTTCACTCATCACTTAATCTTCTTACTGATCACTCAAAGTAGTTACGATTGAATTTGTAGCATCTAAACACTTTTATCATCATATCTTATGACTACATCACAAGATATATTATAGATTTGACAAGACATTCAAATAAGCTATCACCTATCATCAATTGTTCTAGCAGTTTTATTGTTGCATTCCATTTGATTACAACTCTCACATAAACTTACTTCAGCAGTAGCTATCATGAATTTGACATCCGAGACATACCCAGGTCTCCCATAAAGATAGCAACCACTAAAAATCATAATTCATCACAAATATGCTTGACAACATACTTGGAACACAAAGTCAATAGTTGACATCAATGACAATATAATATCTAATCATCGTGTAGTCAAATCACTATGTCATCACCAGACCACACTTACCATTAGTGCATCAGATATGCCAATACTACAAATCATAATTACTTGAGCTTTTCAAGCTTATTGTACATTTTTTTTCTCAATTTGCCAAATCTTAGCCCGGACAAGAGGATGAAATGGTCTGTATTGAAGATGTCATCTAAAATCATGCATTTTTTTTGATTCTACACTATCCTTCCACTATTGGCCAAGCCCAATTTTAGATTCTTGATTTTAATTTTAAATGGAAATTCATATTCTTTATTCATGTTTGTCAAGAGATTAGTTAGCTGCGACAGAAATTTATGTCTATAGATAAACCTAATTGTTTATTTCTACTCTTATGTTTTGGCCCTTTGAACTAATCAATATTTTAGTCATTTACATTTATTTTCTGGATTTAGAGACTGATTGCAGTGAATAAGATTGCATATTATATTAGATGTTGATCTTTCAGAACAATAATAATATTTTTACAGATGATATTATGACCGATACATACGAGGTCTGCATGAATAGATTAAGAGCATGTGATGTCTGAGAACAAATTTTTGCATGTACTCACTCCTAGGTAAAATTATCATTGTGTGTCATTTAGATGATCATGTTGAAATGTTTATCTGCTTCATATTCCTTCTCTGGTATACAAGAGATTTTCATTTTTTTGTTACCAAATTTAATGGGGACATAAATTGGACGACTCTAAAATAGATTTTCTCTTGCAAACTAAAATGATTTATTAGTCCCATGACGACTGTATTTATTTAGAGAGATTTTTTCAGATTAAGATGACACAATCCTAAAATATAACTGGTTTAGATCTTTGTTGCAAGCTCCTAAATTGAAAGATAGAAAAGAGTTTTGTCTAGAGGAGGACTAAAATATTTCTCTATAACATCATGATAAAATTATGTATAGAAGCCATTTTCCCACTCACTGTTGTCTTTTGTTTTTTCTTATGGCAGAGTAAAAGACTCTTTTTCTTATATGGAGGATTCACCTATGTTATATGAAATAGAGTGGACAATGTTATGCAACCAATCTGATGCGGTGTAGGAATAATGGGACCCATGGGATGCATAGTTATTCATTTCTCTTGGTCACCCAAGAAAGAAAGAGGTGCATGCTTGCATTTAGCAGAGGTAATAAGGAGGATGAGCTGACAAAGGTTGTTGTTTAGGGATTTTTGCCGGCTTGCATTTTCTTGAAAGTTTGAAAATCTTTTCAGTTGTTATGTCTATAATTTCACATATTGCATGCATGTTTATAATAGAATTCTTATACACTATATTTCTAAAATTTAATGACTTAAATAAATTAAACATATGTGAAAAACATTTTTTCATATTTATAAATATAAATATAGTAACACAATAAAGAGAATGGAGATATTTCTATATTTTTCAATGTCATGATGTTTTTAAAATGTGAATATAAGAATTAAAGTGCTTCAATATTTTTTAATTATATGATGTTTCTAAAATTAAATTAATGATAAGAAATTAAGATTTATTTGAAAAGTTTTTTTCATTTATTACATTGAAGGCATTTCTTATATGAAGTGAACGACCTAATAGTTGAAATCAACAGTTAAAAATGAAGGAAAATCTTTGCAAGATGATTAAAGACATCTCGTCCATCCATTCATTTCCACTATTTTTTACTACCGACTTCTATTGTTTTGCATTTGACTACCGAATTGTTTTACTTTTTGCTATTTTTCTTTTCCGTTGTGATTTTCATTCACAAATGATTTTTCTTTTGATGTGAACTTCTCGAAGTTTGAGCAAAACTTAATGGTTTTTAAAATTTAGGGCAGGTATTGTCAAAATTTTATAAGAAGAAGTTCAGGTAGATGTATGAATATTTTAATATTCTAAAATAGAACATATTTAGAATTTTTTCTAGTGATTCTCATTTATAGATGATTTTTATTTTGACGTGGGCTTCTTGAAGTCCAAGAAAAACATAATGGCTTTTAAAATTTAGGGTGGGGTGAAATCACAATAGTGTGTCCCTTTTTTTGGGACGAAGGAAATCAGTCTTCCCAAAAAATTTCATTTTTGATGCCTTCGCTCGAAGTACCCTCTTCACGCAAAGGGGGTAATTGGCTTCATGCGAAGTACCCCACATAAGGTACTTCCTGCAAAGTGGTGCCTTTGTGCGAAGTTCCCCACATAGGGTACATCGCGCAAAGCCCCCTTCACGTGAAGCCATTATTTGCCAGATTTTTTTATGAATTTCTACTACCCATTTCATTTTCACCACCGATTGTTGGAGATTTTGTGGACTCAGGGCTTAGAGCAAACTAGTGACGTCCACTATGACATCAGCACCTCCCGATATTTTTCAACCTCTTCTGATTGTTAGTAGTATCAGGTACACACATTTTTCTCATTTTTTATTGTAAATTATATGTTTTATTTTATTTTAGTTAGTTATTTGTTTTAAATAATTTTTAGTTTTTAGAAATGTTTGAAAATCGTAGTTCAATTTTAGAATATGTTATAAAATTATAGTAGTATGTTAGAAAATCATAGTAGAATGTTAGAATATGTTAGAAAATTGTAGTAGTACTG
This sequence comes from Thuja plicata, assembly GCA_018584345.1. NCBI lineage: Eukaryota > Viridiplantae > Streptophyta > Pinopsida > Cupressales > Cupressaceae > Thuja > Thuja plicata. Next base: position 4,455,079 of record MU226504.1, on the reverse strand, counting down.
TTAGAAAATCATAATGGAATGTTAGAAAATGTTAGAAAACATTAAAAAACCGTAGTATATGTAAGAAGAATGAAAAGAATGAAAGCTTAAACAAGTATTAATCCAAGAAAATGAAATGCATGGAAGATTTTACCAAAACCAAAGGAGAGAAGATTGCAAGATCAACCACAAAGTACTTCAAG
>MU226504.1:4412490-4440335 GCA_018584345.1 Thuja plicata | reverse complement strand
TATTTATATATATATATATATATAAAGAATTAGGTGGTAGTTTATTACAATTTGGTATAATAATCTGAAAATATACAATCTAATGTAATAACTTAATATTATTGTATACCCTAATATTACTACTAATTATTTCCATCAATTAAGTTTATTAAAAGATCTCTCTTAAATAACTCCATTAAATTATCGATTATACTATTCTAGGACTCCCAATAAATTCCACATGTGGTCAATTATACCACTATATAGATTTCTTTTGATTAACTTTATCAATATAACCCATTATTATATGTTCGTCTAAAACACGTTATTCAACATTTAATCTTGTTTCTTAATTCCTTACTAATATTATGATTTATATAATTATAATAAACCAATCAATGCTATTAAATTTTTTTTTTAAATATTGGGGTTTATATATATCCCTCAGCAGATATATAGTATTTCAGCATATATGTGTGTGTGTGTGTATACATATATATATATACATACATATATATACATATATATCTAAATATATATGTATATATATGCTGAAATATTATATATCTGCTAAGGGATATATATATATATACACACACACACACACACACATATACATATATGTGTGTGTGTGTGTGTGTGTGTGTGTGTGTGTGTGTGTAATTAGGAATAACAGTCCACCACCACAATTGAGAGTGGGGGTGAATCAGTTGTGAGATAGATTATTAAACATTAAACTTTATAAACCAAAATGTTAATCCAAATGATAACACAGTAAATGCAAAACCATAACACAATTCTTTGTTGTCAAGGAAACCCTATTAAAGGGTAAACCACATTGGGAATTAGCACCCACAAATAGTGTACTAAGAGTATAGTATCTCTGTTAAAAGATTTAGCCATTTTAGGATCTTATTAATGCATTACAGTACATAATCCTTGTTAAAGGACAGACCCTATTAGGAGTCAAGAGAACAACATGATCACTTCCTAAAGAAGGTTAAGTCCACCTTCAGGACTTACTGTCTGAAATACAAGTGTATATGAAATATACAATCAAATGAATTGTCTGATAGCAACTATCTTTTCTTGATCAGTTCCAATGAAGTCTCTTACTCACAACCTCTACTTTACATCCAACAGATTTTGCACAAACAAGCTTGTAGCTTCAACACTTTGCTGTAACCACACTCTCCACAAAAGAAAACAACTTTCTTTTATACATGCTTACAATAATCAATTAGGTCAGACAATTAATACTTCCCCAATGCACAAATAATTACATAACCCCTTGCTAAGATACACATGATACCAATAAAAAGTAAACATCAATTACAATCCATCAAATATAATCCACACTCACCATCCACAATACACACTTCATCTCTAAAGTCGGCCCCAAATAGGTCTTCTCTAGAACACACTCCACAATTGTTGTTAGAAAGAGTCTTGTGACCCAAGAATCATAAAAAACATTCCTTAACATGTCTTATTTCATTCCTCAAGCTCGCATACCATTAATCAATATTGCATGCAAGTTATCCTAAAAACTCAGAGACTAACTCTGCCACAGTTCACTATCACTGTCCAATACCTAGTGTTCACTAAAACAAATGTAACTTACTCCATCTACAACTTTAAGCCAAGTGACCTTAGACATAAGATCAAAACACATCCCTATATACATCATCATCTTCGCATGCTCTGAATCAACCATACAATACCCGTACACTTTTGTAAGTCATTTGAGAAACAATAATAATCAGTTTGTTTTGTCTCATTAGAAACATATGTTGACATCATTAACAAAACATGAATGCCAACAACTACAACAAAAACCAATTCCAATGATCTCCCCCATTGGCATTGATGGAAACATATGAGAAAATCCATCAATCCAAAAAGTACCTATCTCAATACAATATTCTCAGTATCCTCTTCACAGCTCTCCCTAAAATAGGAGGGACTTTCCATGGTCTCTCTTTATAGAATCTCCCCCCCCTTTAACATCAATGGAAAAGGGTGTCGTTACTCTACTTATGACCATCTTTCCTCTACAAGGTGTATCTTTTTAAAATATTCATGCCTACAATAACCAGGTGCATAATCACCCAAATGTATTCTATATTGTTCATGTGATCACTCTCCCTAAGGAGTAGATCCATACATCAAGTCCAAAAAATGATATAGCTCTAAAATCCACTGGAATGATGCATTCCTGCATCAATTTATTTCTCGCAAGGAGGGGTTCTCACCCTAATCATACCTTTGAGAGACTCAAAATAATCCTTTGGCAAATATTTTGTAAATATATCTTCTATTTATTCCTTTGTGCTGATATATATACTCCAATCTAATCTCCTTCTCCACAACCTTGTCTCTCAAGAAATGATACTTAATTTATATCCATAATGCATAACCACTAGCTCATCAAAAGTTATCCCAATGTCCTTCAACATTTTCTTCATCCAAACAATCTATGTGCAATTTATATTAGTAGCAACATACTATGTTTTAGCGGTAGATTGAGCTATACAATCCCGCTTCTTACTTAACCAAGAAACCAATCTTTTCCCAAGAATGAATGCACCACCACTTGTACTCTTTCTACAATCAACTTTTCATGTCCAAAAAACATCAGTATAAGCGTGAAAAACAAAATTATTAGATTTTTTATATCATAAGCCATAATCCAGTGTTCCTTTAAGATATCTAAATATTCTTTTTTAGAGCAACAAGGTTTGTCTCTTTAGGATCTTCTTGATATCTTGCCACAGTTCTAGATGCATTAACAATATCTGGTCTAGTGTGAGTTAGATATTGTAGGCGTCCAATCATAGATTTGTACTTTGTCTAAAAAACACTCTAAGATTCATTAGTAGTAGTAAGCTTGTGACCAGTAACCATAGGGGTTCTGAAAGGTTTACAACCTTCCATTCCAAAAAAATCTAACATTTCCTTAAGATACTTGGTCTGAGAAATAAAAATGCCATTCCTGTTTCGATTGATTTGCAGCAGGAGGACAAATTTCATCTCACCAATCATCAACATTTCAAATTCATTTTCCATTTCCTTAGATAAATTTTTGATCATTTCATCATTCCCTTCAAAAATGATATCATCTACAAAAAATTCAGCTATTAAAATTTCATCTTCACTAGTTCTTAAGTACAAATTATTGTGTTCATTACCTTTTCTAAAACCAAGATGAAGCAGATACCTATCCATTCTATCATACCATGCTCTAGGTGCTTACTTCAGTCCATACAAAGCCTTTTTCAATTGGAAAACCTTGTCCTCATCATCTATTAGAGGAAATTCATTAGGTTGTTCAATATATACTTCCTCCTCTATATCTCCATTCATAAATGTAGATTTCACATCCATCTAATATACTTTGAAGTCTTTGTGTGCAACATAAGAAAGAAATAATATTACAGCCTCAAACCTAGCAACAGGAGAAAAATTTTCTTCAAATTCCATGCCTTCTTGTTGTGAGTATCCTTTACAAACAAATCTTGCCTTATTTCTTACAACCATTCCTTCTTCATTCATCTTTTCTCTAAAAACCCATTTAGTCCCTATAACATTCTTATCTTTAGGTGTAGAAACCAGTTCCCAAGTGTTAGTTTTATTTATCTGTTCCAATTCTTCCTTCATAACCTTAGTCTAAGATTCATCTCTACATACCTCATCAGTAGTTTTTGGTTCAACTTGAGAAATAAAACAAATTTCATCTCTTAATCTTGATCTTGTCATCATGCCTTTATTTGCATTGCTAATAATTTGATTCTCAGGATGGTTCTTCTTAATATACCTAGGTGTCTTATGAGTTTCAATAGAATCAATTGAGTCACATAGACATACCTTGATCTCATGATCAATCTCAAAAGGTTCTTCTTTCTTTGTAGTAGCCTCCTTGTTCTCTGTAGTCTAGCTACAGTCATATATTGTTTCCTGAATCTGGAACTTTTCATCAATCCTCACATTAGCACTTTCAATCATCTTCTTCAATCTCAGATTAAAACATTTATAAGCATTTCTCTTAGTGTAATAACCAAGGAAGATTCATTCATTCCTTCTACAATCAAACTTACCTATCTCATCATCTCTTTTGATATAGAATTTACTACCAAATATTCTAAAATATTTCATAGTAGGAGTATGATTAAACTATAATTCATAAGGAGTCTTACTTGTACCTTCTCTTCTCTGAATTATTTTCAAAGTATAAATAGAATTACCAACAACCTCTCTTCAATAAACATGTGATACACTTCCTTCCAAAAACATAGTTCTATTTCTTTGCTCTGCAATCCCATCCTTTTGTGGTGTTCTAGGAGTGAATGTCTGCCTGTATATTCTATGCTCTTTGCAATAGGTATTGATCAAATCTAAAGTAAATTCTCCACCTCTATATGATCTTAAACATTTTATCTTCAAACCTGATTTATTCTCAACTTTTGCTTTGAATATTTTGAATTTATCAAAAGCCTCAGATTTCTCTCTAAGATATGTAGCCCACAACATCCTAGAAAAGTCATAAAAAAAGTATGAAATAACTTTCAACATAGTAAGATCTCGTTCTCGTAAGACCACACAGATCTATATGCACCTGATCCAACTTCTCTTTCACTATGTAATATTTTATTTTAAAACTACTTCTAGTTTGTTTCCCCATTATACATTCTCTACACATGGTGTTAGATGGTTTCACAATCTTTGATAGGTCTCTAACAACATTAGTCATACTTTCCTTCAAAATATTATCAAAATTCACATGAGAAAATATTTTGTGCCATAACCAACTATCATCAATCCTTGCAATAAAACAAGAAGCCTCAGATGTATCCAATTCAAATACATTACCTCTTGACTTAGTACCAGCTACGATCAATTCTCTTGACTTACTTCTAATAGAACATTTCCCATCAATGAACTTCAATTGATAACCTTTTCTACTAGTTGTCCAACACTCAACAAATTATGCTTAAGTCCATCAAAAAGTAACACATCGTTAGTATTATAATTTCAATCCAAAGAAATAGATCCAACTCCAATCATAATCTTAGGAGTGTTTTCACCAAATCTCATAACACCACCATTATACTTGGTTAGCTTAACAAATTTATTTCTATCACCACTAATGTGGTGTGATCAACCACTGTCTATGACCCATTCAGATTTCTTTTAAACATGTGACACTAGGGATTTCTCTTCATGAATAGGTTCATCACCCTTGATAGCAATAAATCCAATATCATCATAATCAATAGCATCATCATCATAAACAAATTCACTAGCATAGTAACATTCCTTATCCTTGGAATACATAGGTCTATAAAACTTATATTTATGTTTAGGTACCCTTGTAGGACATCTAGATGCAAAATGACCTATCTTATTGCATGAAAAAAATTTCAGAGGTAACTTTCCTTCAAATCTACCCTTACATCTCGTTTCTCTTCTAGTGATTAGGGCCAGAATTTAATCTAACTTCCTTTCTTCTTCATGTATCTTTTCCCAATCATCAGCATATTCACCAAGCTCTTCACGCAGGTCACTTCTTTTGGTGCTTGAAGTCCCTGATAAATTCTTTTTACTACTATGCACAGCCACCTTGAATATTGTCTCAAACTTAGGTAATCAATCTCCTAGCTCTGTGGCCGCAAAAGTAGTTAATTTCGCAATTAAAATATCTCTATTCAAGTTCTTCGTCAAAGGTATGATCTCCTCTATAGCTTACACTTTGTCAAAGATCTAAGAATTTTTTGTGATAAATTCTTCTTCACTGTATGTACCTCTAGAGTTTCTAATGTCAATAACAACCTCAGTAACTCTCTTTATATATGCTCTAATATTCTTGACATCTTTCATTTTCATATTTTCCATCCTTGTCTTCCAGTTCTGCAACTTCTCCTCCTTAGTAAAATTACCTCCTTCTTATAGTGCTTCCAATATTAACCAAATTTCATGTACAAAATCCAAATATTTAACCTCTGTGAATTCACCTTCAGAGAGCACACTAATCAATGCTTCTCTTGAAACCATGTTACAAGAAAAAAACTTATTTTCTTCATCGGTATCTTTATCCAGTTCATTTTTATTCTTAATTTTCTCATCTTTCTTTGTAATCATCCAATAGTCAATTCACAAACATAGCAAATGAGTTCTCATATTGTTCTTCCAACTGTCAAAGTTTTCAATATCAAACTTTGTACTATCCTTCATATAGTATGCCATTTACAGGATCACCTCAAGTTGTTAAGATTTCTCTCAAAGGACCATAAGCTCTGATAACAATTGCTAGGATTAATAGTGCACCAACAGAACTAAGAGGGGGGTTGAATCAATTGTGAGAAAAATTATTAAATATTAAACTTTATAAACCAAAACTTTAATCCAAATGATAATAGAGTAAATGAAACACCATAACACAATCCTTTTTGTCAAGGAAACCATGTTTAAGGTAAAATCCCACTGGTAATTAGCACCGAGAAATAGTGTATTAAGAGTATAGTATCCCTGCTAAAAGATTTAGCCATATTAGGAGCTTATTAATGCATTAGAGTACATAGTCCCTGTTAAATGAAAAATCATGTTAGGAGTCAAGAGAACAACAAGCTCACTTCCCAGGCACACTGCCTAAAGAAGGTTAAATCCACCTTCAGGACTTACTGTCTAAAATATAAGTCTATGAAATATACAATCCAATGAACTATCTAATAGAAACTATCTTTTCTTGATCAGTTCCAATGAAGTCTCTTAATCAAAACCTCTTCTCTATATCTAGTAGACTTCACACAAACAAGCTCACAGCTTCCACACTTCGATGTAACCATACTCTCACAAAAGTAAACAATTTTCTTTTATACAGGTTTACAATAAGCAATTATGTCAGTCAATTAAGACTTCCCCAATGCACAAATAATTACATAACCCCTTGATAAGATACATACTGTATCTATAACAAGTAAACATCAATTAACATCCATCAAATATAATCTAGGATCTGTAATCCACACTCGCCGTCCATAATACATGCTTCATCTCTGAAGTCGGCCCAAAATAAGTCTTCTCTAGAACACACACTACAAATATCATCACCAAGAATCTTGTGACACAAGAATAATAAGAAAACATTACTCAACATGTCTTCTTCCATTCCTCAAGCTCACATTTCATGAATTGATATCGCATGCAAGTTATCCTCACAACTCAAAGACTAACTCTTTCATAGTTCACTGTCACTGTCCAATACCCATTCTTCACTAAAACAACTATAACTTACTCCATCTGCACCATTAAGCCAAGAGAAGATCACAACACATCCATGTATACATCCTCATCTTTGCATACTCTGAATCAACCATATAGTACTCCTACACTTTTATCAGTCATCTAAGAAACAATAATAACTAGTGTGTTTTGTCTCATTAGAAACATATGTTGACATCATTGACAAAACATGAATGCCAACAACTACAACATAAACAAATTCCAACAACCTCCCCCTTTGGAATTGATGTAAAAATGTAATAAAATCCATCAATCCAAAAAGTACCTATCTCAATACAATCTTCTCACTATCCTCTTCACACTCTCCCTAAATTAGTAGGGATTTTCCATAGTCTCTCTTTACATAATCTTTCCCCCTTTGACATCATTGGAAAAGGGTGTCATTACTCTACTTCTGACCATCTTACCTCTACAAGGTGTATCTTTTTAAAATCTTCATGCTTGCAACAACTAGGTACATAATCACCTAACTGTGTTCTATATTATTCCTACGATCACTCCTGATGAAAAATACTCTAAGTTTCATTAGTAGTAGTAAGATTGTGACTATTAGCCATAGGTGTTCCAATAGGTTTACAATATTCTATTACAAACTTTTTCAACATTTGCTTAAGATACTTGGTCTGAGAAATAAAAATACCATTCTTGTTCTAATTGATTTACAGCCCAAGGAAAAATTTCATCTCACCAATCATCAACATCTCAAATTCATTTTCCATTTCCTAGAGAAATTTTTACTCATTTCATCATTCCCTCCAAAAATGTTATCGTCTACTAGTTCTTAAGTACAAATTATTGTCTCTGTTACCTTTTCTGAAACTAAGATGAAGTAGATACCTATCCAATCTAGTATATGATGCTCTAGGTTCTTGTTTCAGTCCATAAAAATCCCTTTTAAACTTGAAAACCATGTCATCATCATATTTTAGAGGAAATTCATCAGGCTATTCAATATATACTTCCTTGTCTAGATCTCCATTCAGAAATGTAGATTTCACATCCATCAGATATACTTTGAAGTCTTTGTGTGCAACATAAGCAAGAAATAATCTTACAACATCAAGCCTAGCAACAGGATAAAATGTTTCTTCAAATTCCATGCCTTCTTCTTGTGAGTAGCCTTTACAAACTAATCTTTCCTTTTTTCTTACAACCATTCCTTATTCATTCATCTTATTTCTAAAAAAACCATTTAGTCCCTATAACACTCTTATCTTTAGGTCTAGGAACCAGTTCCCAAGTTCTATTTTTATTTATATGTTCCAATTATTTAGGCATAGCTATAGTCCAAGATTCATCTCTACATGCCTCATCAGTACTTTTTGGTTCAACTTGAGAAATAAAACAAATTTCATCTCTTAATCTCGATCTTGTCATCATGCCTTGCCAATAATTTGATTCTCAGGATGGTTCTTATTAACATACCCTAGTCTCTTAGGAATTTTAGTAAATTCATTTGAGTCATCTAGAGATACCTCGATCTCATGATCAATCTCAAAAGGTTCTTCTTGATTTGTAATAACATCCTTATTCTTTGTAGTTTGGCCACAGTCGTATATTCTTTCCTAAATATGGAACTTCTCATGAATCCTCATATTAGTACTTTCAATCATCTTCCTCAATCTCAGATTAAAATATTTATAATATTTTCTCTTAGTGGAATAACCAAGGAATATTCCTTCATCACTTATAACATCAAACTTACCTATCTCATCATCTCTTTTGATATACCATTTACTACCAAATATTCTAAAATATTTCACACTAGGAGTATGATTAAACCATAATTCATAAGGATTCTTACTTGTAACTTCTCTGGTCTGAATTTTGTTCAAAGTATAAACAATAGTACCTAGCTCTGAGTGTGCTCTACTTGCTTCAGATTGCTCTGGGAATGTGCACTTGTCTAAAATTGGTGGCGATAAACATAGAATTGAGCCTAAAAAAATTGAGGAGGAATTCACTGCTGACCCTATGTTGATGTATTTATGTAAGGAAGGCGGTATTCTCTCCTTCATGGAGAATATGACTGATTATGATGAAAATATATCCCACTAATTTTTGTATCTTGGAATGACAAAAGAGTCTCAGTGAATGGAGTTTCATTTGAAATTTGATAAAAATGTCATTTGGAAAGCCACTAGTCTCCGCAACACTGGTTGTAAATGGAAGAAGACTAGAAAAATCCTTGACCAAGTGGGTTTGGTCCAATTATTCTATATTCGTGATGAGAAACTTGTCTAAAAGCAAGGCGGCTACAAGGTGGAAGACCTCTCAAAATTCTGGCCTAAGATGTTTGAGATCATAATCAAGTACTTCACATTGGAGAGTTGGTATGGTATTTTTTACTATCATCATATGAATTTCCTAAATCACCTTAGGCACAAAGATTTAATCTCTCTTGTGTTCTTTTTTCTGCACTAAATGGAAAGTAATGTTGTTGATGTGGCAAAAGCTAAGTCCTTGGATAAAAAACCTTTCATCCTACACCAGGGGTTAATGTTTCATCTTTATAACTTCCACCATGCCCTTTGCCCACCTCCAACCATTTTTGTGCTTACTAACACCCCACAGAAGCCCAATCCATTTCCTTATGGCTCCCTACATAATGGTCTCCTTCCCCCTCCTTCTAGGACAAAAGGAAAATGTTGCAATAAAAACCCCTCCTGAATCCGTCACTCTTCTAAAGCCTTCCTCACCTTGGATTCTCTAGAGGATAACAAAAGAGAATGGACCCTAGAGGCCCCTAACCTTCACCCTAACAAAGCAGCCAAAAAATTATCCTTGATCTTGATTCTGTAGATGATGTTGACATTCTGTTGTGTCAGACTCTCCGCTCTAATAGGTTGGTAAAAGAGAGTGGGAAAATGACCATCAATAATATGCTAAAAAGTGAGGAGGCCTCAGGGGAGTCTGGAAGCAAAAAGGGCACTGATAGTAAAATGAACCTGAGCAATGATGATGTGGAAGAAATTAGGAAAATCAATGTTGGCTCTGGAGGAGTGGTGGGTAAGTTAAAACACCAAATCATTTATCTGGAAAAATCTATGTCCCAGCAAAAGGAGGAAATAGAGGGGATAAACAAACATCTCAATTATGTTATCAAATATGTTCTCAAGTTCATCCACACCTACACTACCGCATTTTTTCTTCTCCATGAGGAGTCTAGAGGTCAAGTTGTTGAGGAATATTATCCCTAGGAGCTATTCAAGTTCCTTCACGAAGAATGGGCAGACATCCTTCTGTCAAAGCGGTTGTGGAAAGGAAACTGAATTATTTTATGGGTTACTATGTGGATAACTATGCAAGGCCTTGGGGATATTTTTATTTTTCCTGCAATAGCCTTCAGACTAATATTGTGTTAGTTTTTTATAGCCCTATTTGGCATAATATGAACAATTACTATTTTTCTAAGTACTTTATTTCAAACTCTGCTAACTCTGAGTTTGTTGATAAATGGTGGTGGTGCTCTATTTTTCTTAAGATGGTTTTTGATAGTGGTGGGTTTCTATTATGCTTTGATATGCTCCATGCTCTATATATTATTAATATTTTGTTAATGTGTATCTAGTGTGTTGTAAATTGTACCATGAGCCAGCACCCTCTTGATGTTGTTGTTTATCAAAAACAACAACGATGTAGTTTCTTTCTTGCGACAAAAAATATGTATCTCTTAATCAAGATCTCCATACAAATTTTCATTTACCCAAACTAATTTTACAATGAACATCAAAATCTCTATAATCCCCCCTTTTTTTAAACACAAAATATCATCACATCCACCAACTCACAAGAAAATAAAATACAAACTTCCTTCAACCTCCCTATTACATATTGCATGTACATTTCTTTTCTCCTTCAATAAGATTACATCTTGCAAGGTGATAACATAATAAGAACACACTTCAAGTATTTCCTTCACACCATCTTCTATCCTTTTTAACACATGCATAAACTAAAAATAACAAAAACAAATGGCCAAGGAAATCTCTCCTCCCATCCATAGGCCAATTACAAGGCCACCTTGAGCTTGGAGAACCAAAGCTAACCTGGGATACACATAATGTACACATGTAAAACAACCTCCCATGGCTTAACACAAGGAGCTTGAAGTAAATCTTCCCAAGGGTGAAGGTGGACCAAATACCCCAATGGGAGAATAATGATTAAAAAAACAAGCCTTCAACAAGGCATTCCTCTCACATTTTCACCATACAACTTATCACAATTTTCCCTCATAGCATGCTTAACAATATGGCCATTAACCTTTATGACCCCAAAATACAAAATTATTCTAGCCTACCATGGACCCCATAATCGATGGTGCATCCCTCTCTCCCAAGGAGAGAGGCTCTACACCAAGAGGGGTTGTCTTATTTTCCCTTCACCCTCAAGGATACTCTGCCCTCCCAAGGGCGAGTTTGGCCTTGCACAATCCCATACACAATACTTTCAAAAATACACACATAGTACAAATTTTACAAACACAACACAAGTATTACAAAACCAAATAATTGTAACTACAACATGATACAAATCCAAACATATCTACACAAAATGCATAATATCAATGCAAATCCTTCTTTCTTACATTCGTCAAAGCCATATGCAAGAACCCCATTAACGAGAGAGAGCTTGGAGGCTACCAACCTTGAGAATAGAAGTTATGGTAAGTGTTTTATGCAAATCTTTTCCTTTTTTTCAATCACAATCCTTGTCCAAAATTATCTTCTTTCACTAGTAGTCTCTAAAGGTAGAGAGTGTGTGATTGAGAGAAACCCTCTCCAATTTCCCCTCTAAATTCAAAATTCTCACATTATCCAAGTTCTTGGAAGAGGTGTAAGTTCCTATTGGCTTCTCTTACCCTTACTCCTTATACTTACTAAAAGTGGGTTCCTAAAAAGGTGGCTATAAAGGTAGACAAGTTATTGTCATCTAAATGGAAAATGGGCTACCCAAGGCCATGCTTCCAAAAGTTGATTTCCTTCCATCTTGGAAAATCAACTTTTTGGGAGCTTCCCCAAGTCAAAACATGATGTCCTATAGCTAAAAACACCCTTTACCCATAGGTATATGAAGTGGAATTGTCAAAAATGGGTTAAACTCAACCCTGGGTAACCATATGACCCCTCAAAAACCCCAGTTAAGTTTTCTTATGGGTTCCAATATATTTGACCTCACTTTGTGATCACAAACCAAGTGGCCCTTATGGGAAACACAACTAGGTACCAAGTGGGGAAGGTGGACATTCAAGCTCTCCAAGTGGACAAGCCATGCAAAATCATTTACACAACACATGTGCCAATTGACACTACATAACACATCACAAAACACTTCACATATCTACTTGTAACTATGCACAAATTATGAATGTAAATTAAATCAACGTTCACATCACATACACTATACAAAATAAAATACATCACAATGAAGTTTTGTCTCTTTTTATAGTTGCAACCTTGGATTTACTAAATTAACATAGGGTTTAGTCATGTTTCTCCATTAAAATCCCATGTTCATGTTCCTGCACACTCAATTCAAATATCAGTAGTCCAAGGAAAAACCATACATATAATTAATGTAAATAATTGGCAATATCCAAGCATACATCCTTTGCAACTACATTCACATAATTCACCAATTATCTAAAACAATAAGAGCAATCAATTTCCTCATGAAAACATAGGTACACATTAAAGCATATGCAGAATAGAATCATCCTACAATACTGAATTGACATCAATTTTACTTTAGAACACAATTCACAATCCAATATAGTTTAATCCAATTGCGTCATCATAATAATAATATAATTCCTCTAGCCACAATGCATATTATATTGCATCATAACATTTCCATGTTACCCATTTAATTTAACCAATCTAATACTTAATTATATTATCATATCATCATTTAATGAAGATTACTACATTCACAATCACGACTCAACTCACTTGATCAATTCATGTTCTCATACAAATAACATTTAAGCACCTAACATTTATTAGAATCAAAAAACATCCTATTGCAAATACAATTTCCTTATTCCAAATCAATACACACAAATCAAACACTCAATTTTATTTCTATAATAAATAATTATCCAATTATCCCTAATGCAACATAATGTATCATAGAATCATCAACATGTGTAAGGGAGCACATAGAGTGCATCAAAATTTAGTGTGATCCAGTAAAATAAACCTATAATGCATCAACATACATAATTCACATACTAGGTCTATCATAAGGATAAATGAATTTCTATAACAACCCATGGTAGGGTCTCTCCCTATACCAAGCACAAATAGGGTGGTAGTCTTAGAATGAAAACAAGACTATATCGAACCGATTGGATCACATAAAAGCCTTTCACGAGAATATCACAACATTAAAAGATCATCTCAACCAGTCATATTAGAACATAATAGGACCTTACCTCACATCTCAAGTCAAAGGAAGGTCTCATAATCAAGTAGACTATTAGGATTAAGTAATACTGAGAGGGGGGGTGAATCAGTATAATAGAACTTTAAACATGGACTTAATAATTTACAACTTAACCATATAATTACTTAAATGAAAAGAACATAAGCACACAAAAAACAACAAATAACTCATAACACAATGAATTATTGTTGAGGAAACCCTCACCAAGGGGAAACCCCAGTGGAGATGGTACCCACAAATATGTACTAAAATTATTGTGTCTATGTTAAGAGACCTAGCCTTCTTAATAGCTGAATATTACATTAGCATATTTTCCTATTAGGGAAATACAAAACCCTGTTAAAGGTATACTGAGCACACTGCTCTTACAACCAAAAATATAGTTTTATTACAATCAATCTCAGTAGTAAACAATACAAGAATCATTTTATGCTAAGATATTTCCATTTGCAGCTTGCATCAACATCTTCCTTACATCACAATGCATCCATACATTCCATCTCTCATTCCTTATACTATATCCACACTTCACTTTACAAAAATATCTTCATGTGTGTGTGTGTGTGTGTGTGTGTGTTATTACATTATCCAGTCAGGTCTAAAATACATTACAAAATAGAATTAATACTTATACAAAGAGTAAATAAAAATTCGGTGACCTTATACAACCAAAGTATAGGTTATTCATAATCACAATCAAACTTAGCATGTTTGGATTCCATGTCATACTCCCTTAATCATCAGGACTATTCATCTGCCTTGTATCACTATTACTCTATCTTCACATGTCTTCAACTATCTTTATCTTACTACGATCAACACCAAAACTCAAGAGACCTAAACAAAAGGTCATACATAAACCAAAATGTCCTTGCCTAAGCTCTTAAGTCTTCATTCTCCATATACTAACTTCGCTATCCAAAGTTGTAAGTTTCTATACTTTGTATTTCTATTTACTGTACTTAGTCATTTTACAATCTGTATCTCCAAAACTGTAAACAAATCCAAGTGATCATCATACCACATGTGATGCCATGAATGACAACCCTCAAGTGTCCCATAAGAATCCAAAATGAATCACTTTCCAACAATCTCTCCCTTTGGGATTGATGGCAACACTTAGTGAAAAATGACTACGTGTCAATACCAAAAAGATGTCTATGTATATCTTTTACATATCTCCTTTATTCTATACAGTTTCTATACATTTTTCATCTCTTCTCTTCTCCCCCTTTGACATCAATGGAAAAAGTATACAAAAATGTAGAATACATCAAAATTGTACCAGTACTAACCAGAAAATTTAGATCATCTTTAGCACATCTCAGAAAGATTTTTCCAAGATCTTTACTTCTTTTGTCTAGGTCTTCATTAGTATCTAAATCACATGAATTATCCCATTTAGTGCAAATGAAGAAGTCTCTTCGGCCTTTAGCTTAGTAGTCATATGTTCTATAAGGTCCTGCGACATTTTCTCTATGTCAAAGATATGGACCTCAAAAGTTGATAGCTTGGGAGTGATTAGACTCTTCATCATACCAACCCTTGACATAACTCTCCCTCTTTTTGTATCTAGTACACTCAGTTTTTACAAAATATTGGAAACCTCTCTATCTATCTCCAATACAGATTGTGAGGAGGTCTCACAACTATCTTTCATCTTATCTAGAGTTGTTATATCCTTCTCTACTATGTCCTCAATGTTCTTGATATGTTTGATAGGATTTATATAGTAACTATATAACTTCCTTCAATGTACGATAGAAATTTTAGCCTCAGATGTAGTCTTTTTTAGTATGCCCAAGTACCATGAAATAGATTTTCACACTTATTCCAATTTCTTCATGACATATTTCTTCTCAGCCTTCTCTTCAGCAATCTTCTCTAATGACTCATACTGACTGTCAAAGTTATCTTTAATGACTTGTTCAAGTTCTCTGCATCATCGTTTCCTTGAAAAATGATAGGTTCTGGAAGGATTTTTTTAAGAGTATTAACTTCTCTTGGCATTTCCTTAGTCTTCTTCTCTCCTGCTCATATCTTTCTTTAGCCTTAGCAAATGTGATGTAGGATAACTTCATCAACTCATCCACATCCATGTTTTCAACTTCAGTGCTCAAATTCTTGTCTCCACTTGCCAAAAATAAAGGTGAAGAATCATATGTAAAGGTTTCTTGTTTCACTTCAACTTTATTCACAGTATCTTTGACTGTTTCATCTCTATTTTCTTTTTTATTTTCTTTCTCTGTCAAATCCTTGTCACTATTTCCTTCAATGTTTGTATCTTGTACAAAAGGGTCATTCACATCTGGTGAAGTGTCCAATGACACTAACATACCAAAAACATAGAAATATGGTTGCTTCACAGTGCTCACATATTGACTAGTATCTTTGCTTATTGATTTATCAATATTTATTTCAGCCTTCCTAGATGATTCACCTTTCTCAATATATTTGGGCTTAGGAGCCTTAGGTGGCGAGGTCTTCTCAGTTTTAGTTCCCATCAAGACCCTTTCAACAACTTTTTGTGTCTCCTCAATTACTTCATCATATCTCCTTCCCATCATCTTTACTAATCTTATCTTGGTTCTTGGTAAGGGTTTTAGTTCATTCAATATTCTCTCCATCTCCTTAACAGATATAATAGGTAACATGTCTTCAATTGTTTGTTCTCTAATCACTTCATCTTATTTCTATGCTAATTGTTTCCTTATCTCTAATTTCTCATAAACTCTTTAGGTATACTACCTCCAATTTCTATCTAATTATTCTTAAAACCAAGCAAATGATTAATTACTATGTCTTCAATCATAAGTTTGTTAGATAGCTCATACCTATCATAGTATTTAGCCAAAGAAACAAGCTTCCCTTGCTCAATTAACCTCTTCTCTAGCATTCTCATTTCTGGCTTCCAGATTTGTCTCACATTAGTGGCCTTTTCTTCAAATTTATTCTCTTCTCCTTCTGTCCTCTATTTCTTAGGAGGTGAATCCAGTTTAGTGGACCTTGTGTTTCTTCTAGGAAATTTCTTTGTTATCTCTTCCTGCAATGTATACTTTGGTGGTGAAGGTGTAGATACATCAATTATAGTAGAAATTTAACTGATTATCTTTGCATATTTTGGAGGTGCAAGGGTTGCAGTAGTAGTGCTTACCAACCCAGAAGCTCTCTCTGTCATCTTCCTTCTAAATTATTTCATTTCTTCTTTTTATATACCTACCTTGGCTACAAGTCATCTACTACATTATCTACTTTCCTTTTCCTTGAAGCTCTAGTATGTTCCTCCCTAATCTTTGTATACTTTTTCTCATAAGTACCCCATCTTTCTTTGGATGAATCAACCTATGAAGATAGAATGTGTTCCACTTGAATAACTAAAAACTTCATAACTAACCTCATATCCAAGAGGATAACACCATTTCTTTCTAGGTAGAGCTGCCTCAAAGAAAACACAATCAGTTTCAGCCATGAAATAGATTGAGTCCTTGTATTTCTCTACCACTACCTCAAGAATCCTCTCCCTTTCCTTCATCTCTCTCTATAAAATGTTGATCATAGTAAACAATTCACCATCTAGCCATGTGTTTTTCTATCTCTTATAACTCTAAGAAATCTGAATACTAGGAGGTACACTGTCCTTCCAAGCTCTAGGGTGCATACCAGGAAATTTGTGAGCAATGTGAATGTACATGTGTATCAACAAAGATCCAAATCTAAATCCCTTTAACTTATCTTTCTTGATCTGACTTACATTCTCCAAGAATTATTGTGTAAGTACTTCACAAAGGTTATAATTGATGATTTCCTTAACCATTTTATAAGCCATTAAAATTACTCCTACTGATACTAAATTGAGTCAACTGCTATAATAGAGTTTATAGCCTAAAATCATAGTAATCAATCTAACATCTTTTTGGAATATAGCATTTACTATCATCGCTCTTCTATCCTATTAGGAATGCATTAGGGTTTCCACCATTTTCTTAGTGTTCTTCTTTGCAATAGGTATTATACCAATGCTGTCCAAACCTATTATAGCATGAATTAGGTCACTGTAGATCTTGACAGGTTGATCTCCAAGACACATAAATTGGTCGTGAACTCTGCTCAGAATGATCTTGATCCATTCTTATTCATCAAAATTGTAAATTTAGGTTACCTTAATGATACTTAGGTTATTAAGATGTGCAAACTCATCCTTCATATTTCCATCATCTCCTATCATGCCTTCCATCTCACTAGCAATCTCATCGTCTCCCAAAGTTTCATACTTACAATGTATGTAAGCCCTAATATCTTCTACATGTAGAACTTCATAGGGTGCTTGTTAAAATGCGTCTTTGATATCATCCTCAATATATTTAAAAGGGTGTTTCTTAAACTTGTATCTAGGTCTCTCTACAATATCAAAAATCATCAGAGTATCCATAGTCAAAGCTTCAAAATCAATCAAAATACCTCTTATCTACTGAAATGTGAGTTCCTACTTCGATCAAACTTTTCAATACATTTGTTTTGATTCTTCTTCTGCTCTAGACTTTTTTCTCCTTAGGCTATGCTCTTCAAATGATGTCAAAACATGTTTTTTCTATTAACCTTATACTTCGTTGAGTGAAGAAATGACACAGTTCCCAATAAACTCATTTATGCACATAATCTAGTTGAATAACAATCTGGTGATCATAGGATATAGACTTGTAAATCCATACAATCACAGATATGTGTTCCAAAACATTTCTACATACTTTGCTTAAGCTTGCAAGATCTTACTCCTCATATTCAGGGGCTGGATAGATTTTCGATGTTTTCTTCCAATGCTCCCCCTAAGGCCATGCTTGGCCATCTAGGTTGATGTAGAAATGTTAGCATCAGGCAAAGACTCTGCAACATCTACTGACTCTTCCTGAACCTTTTCTTCACTAGACTTGTTTATCTTCCATACCTTATTACTGCTGATATCTTCTACTTTCCATAATCTTTCTTTGTTTTTTAAGACATCTATTATTATAAGGAGCCAATTTTTTTGTTGATGCAAAAATTGTCAGATGAATTCAAAGAAAAGTTTTAAGAGAGTGTAATTCTTGTTTTTTTAATTATGGGGGTGAATTGTTAGTGCTAAAACATCTAGTTTAGTAGTTTTACCCTAAGCATAGTCTCATTTTCCCTCCAAACTCACCCAAACAATCAACACCAAACCCTACTTGTGTTGTCCCTTAAGTTCACTAAGTTCATAAACAGTCAAACTTTGACAACTTTTTTCATGCACACTGTGACACTTGTAAACAATCTATTTGATCTTGTAGGGTCACATGAGGCCTGTCTACAATATCCTATCTAATTTTTTTTTTAATCAAAGCGATTTTCATAGGGAAACAATTTTTTCTGATGACATAAAAATTGTTAGATGCATTCAATGAAAAGTTGCAAGGGAGCCTAATTCTCATTCTATTAATTATGGGTGCAAACTGTCAGTGCCAACATATCTATTTTGGTGGGTTTACCATAAGCACAGTAACATTTTTCCTTCCCAACTTTCCCAAACACTCAATGCCATACCCTAACAAAGTTTTCCTTTAAGTTCCTAAATGCATAAAAATGTCAAACTTTAACGAGTTGTTTATCTTAAATTGTGATACTTGTAAATGATTTGTTTGATCCTATAGGGTCACGTGAGATCCTCTACAATATCATGTTTCAATTTTTAAGACTCAAAGAATTTTTCATAGGGAAAAAATATTTCAATTGATGCAAAAACCATCAGAAGAATCCAATAAAAAGTCGCAAGGGAGCCTAATTCCCATTTCGTTCAACATGGACACAAATTGTTAGTGTCACCATGTCAACTTGGGTGGGTTTACCCTAGGCATTATCTTTTTTCACATCCCAACTTTCTCGAATGCTTAACACCATACCCTAGAAGCATTGTCCCTTAAGTTCCCTAAGAGAATAAAACTATCCTAATAATCCTAAGTGATTTATAGAACCTAGGACAACCATAGTGAACCAAGGGCAATCCTAATGAACCTAGAAAAACCTAGCAAAAATTGTCAAAGGGATTGACTATAGAAACATCCTTGGTTGGTCTTGCAACACTAAGTGTTTAATGTCTTACTTTATTTTATTCTAACATATCTATATTATTTTTAGCTACAACTATTATATTTCTAAAATGTTCTCTTCTACATTAACAAGTAACTCTTATGAAATAGGGCAGCTATAATGAATGCAGGACAACTCTAATCTTAATCATCCATGAAGGTAAATAATCCTAATCGTCATTTCCAAAAAAAAAAAATATCATTATGTTACAATGTGTATTTTATGCTTTCAAATGGTGTTGTCATTAATGTCATTATACTCATACATTAGCTTCTGATTATATCAGTGACTATGATTGGCATAATATTCTATTAGTTTTTGTGTATCAATAGTTTTCTATATCGGTTGGAGTATCTGGTGTATCAGTTGAAGTGCTTGGCATTTTCACTGATGGTTCTTGGTCTCTGGAATCTAAATTATGGCATATTGTTTGCTTGATTCTATGTGGATGTATCTTTGGTCCCATCTTTGGTGTTGTAACATGTTGATCATAACTATTGGAACTATGTACCTTGGAGAAGGTATTGTATAGTGTGGCATGTTTTATTGGTCTATTTGGTCCTCATTTCAATTCTTCCCATTGCGGGAATGTTGTTTGTGTTATCTATTTCAAATTGGTTGGTTGACCTGGCGGATCTCATGGTGTTGTATAAGTAACGCATGAACATAAGCATGTGGGTGATGTACAAGAAGGAATAAGTGAATTTATATGGAGCATATGTGAAGTGACTAAAAATTCATGTGAAGGAGATCTATATTTGTGCATAATAGTCTATAGATATTAGAGTTGGATTCTTTACATTTTCATATCTTTTGGCAGTGAGCCCTTATATTGGTAGTGAGTTGACCAACAATGAGAATTTCTGGTAGTGATCCTTTGTATCTAATCACCTTAACCAGTGTCACCCTAACAATTGTCTTTACATTTAATGAGAATTAGTTTCTTTGTGGTTTTACCCATCTTGGGGTTTCCACAAAAAATCTACTTTTCTCTATTTTGGTGTTGCTGTGCATTTCAAGTTTATATTTTTTGTGGATGTTTAATGTGCTAAACCAACAAATCTTAAGTTGTTATTGAAACTTTTTAAGTTTTAAGTGATAGAGAGAAATTTTTGTAAATTTGTGTGGGAATAAATGATTCACCCCCCTCTTAGTTATTCGACATATTCAAAAATTAGTATCAGAGCCCGGTTCCTTGATGAAGAGCTTAACCGCTTGAGCCAGATCCGATGGCACACAAATTACTATCCCTATTCTCAATGGATTATACCACAATTCATGGAAATATCAAATGAAAGGATACCTAGTATTGGTTGGTTACAAGACATGGAAGCATGTAGAGTCAAAGTATGTTCCTTCGTAGGATGGACCAACTAAACCTGGTGAAATTGAGGAATATGTGGACAATGAGAAACTGAGCTATGTTATTACTAGCTCTTTATCAAAGACTGAAGTGGTTAAGGTTATTTCACTAGAGACAACTTATGAAGTTTAGGAAAAGTTGAAGGAAATCATATAGTCAAGTTATCTAAGAAGTTGATAGCTAAGAGACATTAAGAGAACCTTAGAATGGAAGACGGAGAAGATATCAAGAGCTACTTTTAGAGATTTGAGAATACAGTTAATGAATTCAAGAACCAAGGAGGCACTATTACTAATGAGGACTTCATGGAGAATATTTTGATGACATTACTAGATAGTTAAAATGACAAAATTTTGGCAATTGAAGAAATGTATGACCCGAAAAAATTTACTAAGAAATAGTTGTTTGTTACCCTAACCGTATTTGAGCTAAGGAAGTTTGGAAGAGACAAGAATATATCAAAAACAAAATTCAAGCTATAAAATCAAAAAGATGAACTTGATGGCGATGATGAAGAGTTTGAGGCTAACTTTGCAAGAATATTGAGGAAAGGTACCGACAAGTACAAATGTATGTTACCTTTAAAATTCTTTAGGTGTGGTAAGATTGTTCATTTGGCTACTAGATATCCTGACAAAGATCCTACGAAGAAGTTCAAAAGATTCAATAAAAAGGCTTACTATGTGAATGAAGATTCTAGTATCACAGATGATGAATCAAAGACTGAGGATTTCTTGTTTTATGTTGAATAAGAAGAGAAATTTGAAATCTATATCACTAACATCTATGCTAAGACTGATGATAATGTTGAAACTGTTATATATGCTAAAAGAAACAAAAATGAATGGCTAATTGATAGTGGATTCTCACATCATCTGACTAGAGATAAAAGTAAATTTGTATCACTTAGCAAGTATGATGATGGTGTTTTTAGATTTGGTAATGATAAGGAAACATATATTGTTGGTAAAGGATCTATTATACTTGATGGTAAGAATAATACTGACAATATCTATTATGTGAAAGTTTTGTATCACAATTTGTTGAGTATTGGACAGATATGTGAGAATGGACATGATGTTATATTCAAGGATGAAGGATGTGAAATCAAGAAGAGAGATGGAGATCTAATTTCTATAGGGAAGAGAATAGAAAAGAATATGTACCAGCTATGGGGAGCATCTAAAGGAATTTTCTTGTTATCTCAGAGTGATGACAATTGGGTATGGCATTAGAGGATGTGTCACCTTACTTTTGATAATATGATGAAGATAAGATCATCTCATGTAGTAAGATATTTACTCAGACTACATAAACCATAAAACATTATTTGCAAGAGTTTTCAAGAAGGGAAGCAGAGAAGAGAATCATCAAGGTAAAAGATTATTCATCCACTGCTATGCTAGAGATTGTGCACACCAATCTTTTTGGTCTAACCAGAACAAGAATTTTTAAAGGTGAAATTTATTTTATACCATTCATTTTTTATTAATCAAGGATGGAATGGGTTTTACTTCTTAGAGATAAATCTAAAGCATTTGATAAATTCAAGATATTCAAGGATAGAGTTGAAATTGGATGTGGTAGAAACTGGTGCAAGAGCACCTAGCACAAAGGAATACTAGGAGGTGAAACATCATGACATAAGTAATTTGAGTCACATTTTAGTTCATGTGATGTTTTTGATTCCAACTGAATCATAATGTAAAGGTTATGCAAGACATTTGTAAAAGTTGTCATAGTTGTCCATTAAGGTCCTAGTTTGGTCATATGGTCAAATTTGTGTAAAAGACCCATGGAAGGGAAAGAAAGGTGTAAATGGTCATTTACAGTCCATTTTGAGGTGTGTTAAGAGTATTTATGAAAATTTTATAAGTCAATGGTATCAAAATGCTAAAGATGTCAAATGTTGTCAAATATAAATAAAACGTTGCAGTGCAAGAAATGCAAGAAAGTTGCAAAATGCAACTTGGGAGGTTCAGAAGTGGTTAGAGGGTGGTTATGATTGGTCCCAAGGTTTTTTATCCCTATTTAAATGATTTAATATCAACCCAAACTGAAAATTAATGAAAAGGAATATATTTTGATTGAATTTGGTAGTCTAAAACTCTTTATTCTGAAGTTTTAAATAGTTTATCCCCCTACTTCTAGACCTTGTACAAATATGTACAGCTTGGAAATGGTGTATTATTAATTCAATAAGATATATTAGTGAGCAAGATTTCATTTGGCTATGTTTTGGTGTAGTTTCATGATATATTGAGGGAGATATGGGCAATTTAGTGACTGTAACTTTTAGATTTTTCCTATAATAGTCATGTTGTAGCAACATGTACATAAATATCTGGTTTTTAAATGGAATTAAACTTATATTTCTGGAAAGAGTGACAAGTTATATTTCTAATGCAAGTGGTTTGGTTCATTTTTGTTAAGTTTTGATAGTTTTGGTGAAAACTGGTTCTAAACCCTCTTCAATGGTGGTGTTGATATGGGTTTGATAATATTTTTGTTTGTACACAATGGAAAAGTTTGATTCTACAATTTTTAAAATTTTATTCAAGGTTATTTCAGATTATTTTTATTTTACATGAAATGTATTTGTACTTTAAATTTATATGATGCCCTAGGCGGATTGGGTAAACAACTTTTCTTGTTCTGTGACAGTAAAATGGGTCTATGTTCTAAAAAATAAATTTCTAATGAACCGTTGGATTTGGCTAATCCTTGGATTTTTTTGTAAAACCCATTTCCCTATATTTTCAGTAAAGATATTTTGGTAAAAATGTCTGGTACAAAAGTTCTTGATGACAGAATGCGGGTCTATAAAAATGTCACAATTAGGACAAATTTGGAAGATGTTTGGTGTTGAAGGATGCTCTGCATCAGAAACATTAAGTGTTTGAGATCTGATAAAGGTGGAGAATTGACATCTTGTGCAATTTAAAGTTACTATAAAAATAATGGTATGAAGAGATAGTTTTCAGCAGCAAAACCACCATAGTAGAATGGTGTTGTGGAGAGGATGAATTAGATGATTCAGGAAGCAGCGAGAACTATGTTGAGAGAAGAAAATCTATTAGAAAGTAGTTCATTCAGGAGTGTTCTAGAACACTTGAAGGTTGTAATTTATTTCAACACATCTATTATAGATGGTCACTTAGAGTGAAACATAGTTTTGGAGTTAAGGATTACAAAATGACTAAGTATAAAAAGTACAATTACAGAGTATAGCAGTACAGTTTTGGTTAGTGAAGACAGTATATGAAAGATGGAGACATGCGAGGTTAGGAGAAGCTATTTTGGGATATGTATGACCTTATGTTAACATATTTTATGTTTTGGTGTTGAACGTAGTAAGTTACAGTATGATGAAGACATGCGAAGATAGAGTAATATTGATATAGGGCAAATGAATAGTCGCGATGATTGACAGAGTATAATGCGAAGTCCAAACCTGCTATGTTGGATTCAGATTTTAAATTATGTATTTTTTGATAGTGTATGACTGTTGGCTTGGTAATTACTTTTTTTATAAGTATTAATTCTATTTTGTGATGTATTTGGGAGCTGACTAGGTAATATATATATATATATATATATATATATATATATATATATATATATAAAGAGATTTTGAGAAGCAATGTGAGTGTGATGAGAAGAGATTGTATGTATGTGATATGAACATATGAGTGAATGCATTGTGATGTCAGAATCAAAGATATGGTGATGCAAGCTACAAATGGAACTACCTAAGCATAGAATATGCTTTATTGTTCATTCTTGAAAAGCGTTGTAATAGAATCATATTTCTGATTGTATGAGCAATGGGCTCAATACACCTTTAACATTGTTTTTGTATTCCTCTAACAAGGAAATGTGTCAATGTAATATTTAGCTCCTAACAGGGCTAGGTCTCCTAATAGGGACACAATACTTTAAGTACATATTTGTGGGTACCATCCCCATCGGGGTTTTCCCTTGTCCAAGGTTTCCTTGACAAAATTTCATGGTGTTGTGAGTTATATGTTGTGTGCTTATGTTCTTTTCATTTCAGTATTTATTTGGTTATGTTGGAATTTATTAAGTTCATATTTAAAGTGTTGCAATACTTCAATTCACCCCCTTCTCAGTATTACTTAATCCTAACAATTGGTATTAGAGCTTTTGGCCCTTGGAGAGAAATCTTAGCATCTTAAGGGAGGTCAAGATGGATTCTAAAAGTTTGGAGGAATACTTTGAAGCAACACTTGAAGACCTTGATAAGGCTAAAGCAGAGAATGGTTCATAAAATTCAAATTGAGAAGAGCAAAGGGATTCATCAAGAAACTGAAAGAACAACTTGAACTTTCCATAAATGAGAGACTAGATCTTATGAATAAGATAAAAGAGGATTCAGACAATGATACTTCAGATCAGATAAAACATCTTGAACAAGAGAAAGATACTTCGAAGCTTAATCATGAAACTACTTCCCTTCTGATGGCTAATTATTTTCAATAGGAAAAGGATGCTAGAAACAAAATTGAAGAAACCTTAAAAGATGTTCCAATTTAGATGGTACAAATCACGACTGAAATTGATCACTATAAGAACAAGTATCTGGAATTACTGAAATATAATAAAATCATAAAAGGAGAACTTTTTGAGGCTAAGAAATATATTGAGAAACTTCACATGAGCAGTGACTTGATCGATGAACAGAGAGATAGACAGAAACCTAAAGGAGACCTGACTAGACTTAGCTTCAATGAAGCTAAATGTTCAAAGACTCAGGAAGAAAAATTAGAATTAAAGACTGATGGAGAAAGAACTACTCTTGAATAACCTAAAGATCAGATCAGACCCTTCAAAGGTAGATATTTTGAATGCAACAATATTGGACACATGAAGAGAAATATCAGAGGTAAAGAACATCTCAAACCTTTTTTCTGGATATTGTAATAATTTTCATGCATTTGGACATAAGAAAGCAAAATGCATGAAGCATGATAAATCTAAAATGAAACAAGATTACATTAGGGAAGAAACAACAACTAATATCATATGTTACAAATGCAATAAATTTGGACACATCACAAGTATTGTAAGTCATAGGTTAATCAGAATAGACCACCTCCTACATGATACAAATGTAAGAGTATATGACATATAGAAAAAATTTGCAGATACAATGGAGCTGATAACACAACAGGACCACCACCTATGGTTATAAAGAAGAACATTGGTGATACTGGTAAGAGTCTTACAGAATACATGGATGAATTCAAGAGTCATTTCATAAAACCAGAAGATGATACCAGTGGTAAGGTATGGAAGCTAAAACAAACAAGTGAGGTATTGGTTTAAGGAGAGTTAGTAGATGTTACTGAGCCTTTTCCTGATACAAACATTTCTACATTGACCTAGATGGCCAAGCATGGCCTTATGGGGAGTATTGGAAGAAAACATCAGAAATCTATCCAGCCCCTGATTATGAGGAGTAAGCTCTTGTGAGCCTAGGGAAAGTATGTGGAAATGTTATGGAATATGTATCTGTGATTGCATAGGTCTACAATCTATATCATGTGATCGCTAGATTGTTAATCCACTCGATTATGTGTAGAGATGAGTTTATTGGGAACTCCATCATTTCTTTACACAGTGAAGTATAAGGTGAATCAAAAGAACTTGTTTAAACATCATTCAAAGAATAGAGCCTAAGGAGAACAAATATTAGAGAAAAAGAAGCAAAGAAGAAAGTGTGTTGAGCATTTGATTGAAGAATTAATTCATAAATCAATAAATAAAAGGTATTTAGATATTTTTCAAACCTTTGGTTATAGATACTGCATGTTGGTACTCCTAAATTTGAAACAAATTTGGAGTGACCATGTTAAAATTTTCAGACAAGCAAAGTCAATACCCTTGAAAATTTGTGTAAGGCTCAGTTGGAGTGCTTGTAAAAGATGCCCAGATGATTTTCATGAGATACGAATTTGGAAGAGGTTTTAATACCTTCCATTTGACATATGCAGTAGGTCCCAGCTCCTGATTTTCATTTTTGACATGTTTATGGACTAGTCATTTTGAGGGGGTCACCTAATTCTGCATTTTGCTAAAGTGTCAATTTATTGTCTGGAGCCTACTTTGCTTTTGAGTATTTTACACCATGTTGAGTTTCATAAGCCGTCACTTTGGGAATGTTTTCCATGTATATCAGAGAGCTTATGTTTTAGATCTCAGGTCATTCTGAATCCATTTGATAAGTTTTCATACTTCCCAAAGTTGGTTATTCATGAACTATCTGTATTTTTGTCCTGCTTAGAAATCTGAATAGCCCAGTTTGACATGTTATAACTTTTGACCAATTCACCCAATTGAGAAAATTCCTTTTGTACTGTGTTCCAGTGGTCACACACTCCATATTTTTCAGTCTACAGATCTTTATGAAATCAGATGACAAGTTCTCAAGAACCATTCTGACAGTGATTAAATCTGATTTCCTGTGTATTCAAGTTCAGAATTGGTAAGTGACCTACTTTGAGATCTTGAAAGTCTGTACCCGGCTGAACATTTTGGATAATTGAGTTATCCTTCATATTGTAGACATAGGAGTGTACCTACCTAAAAATTTATAGACTCCTACCAATCCGTTTGACCAAGTTTCCAGGTT
>MU226504.1:4322219-4391685 GCA_018584345.1 Thuja plicata | reverse complement strand
TATTACAAAAGGGTCGGCTTTAAATATTTACAAAATATGAGATTAGGTAGCCCAACTTCTGGAAGCCATAACTTTTGAACCGTAGCTCCGATTGGCTATTATAACCACTTTCTGGAAAGGGGAGATCGCGATCTACAGTGTTTGACTCATAAAGCACCAGTCAGCCGGGGGTTTGACCTCAATCTGGAGCCTCTAAGGTCCTGAAAATTGAGCTCAAAGGTTTTGCACCCTAAAATCTCAACAGTAAATCCTTAATAACTTCACCAATACAGATGATCTGGCAATGAAATTCAACTAGCATTCTTATATGACTAAGATGAACCTTCACCTGGAAAATTAGAACATTCTAAGTTCAAACAACCAACTTACTAAAAATAGTAAGTTTCCAAAAATAGAAACTATGTACAAAATAGCCCTTATTGAATAGAAAAACATATATTTTTGGTTGATGCAAGATTTCCCTTACACCCAGAATGCTCCTGCATTAGTTTTCCATGATGCCTTAGGTGTACATGTCCATGTGTGCACCAATCAAGTGATTGAGAATAGTCCACATAACTTTCCTTTGGGGATTCACCAAGACCTCTAAATAGGTGTGTAGGGTCCTTATGTATGCCCTCACATGATCCAAGTGTTGGTTTGGATATTTTTTTCAAGGAATTAGCACTTGTAGTGCAAATGAAGACCTAATTAGGCCTAATTGCCTTATCAAAATTGGGTGTCATCTTGTCTTCCTTTCATTTCCATGTTTTGGTGCTTAATTCTAATCCCTTTGGCCATAAAGGGTACCTAGGTCCCTATTTTGTTTAGAGAATTATGTGGAATAATTTCAAATTAAGTCAAATTTTCTATCTAAAAGGCTATAAGCCTAGGAAAGGCTTAACATAGCAACCATGATCAAATCAGTGTACATGGTGAGTAGAATAATTAAATTATTGTCTTAAGGACCTAAATAGACCAAATCCATGAGCATAGGTCACCCTTGGTCCTTGGAGTCAGTTTATGGGGAGTTGTTAAAAGTTTGGTGTAAGTGTCTAGTGACCAACCATTTGAAGTTGGATTGAAGACTTGGTAGAACCTAGTGATTAGGTTGTCCTATTGGGAATAGGTTGTGATAACCTAGTAACAAGTCATTTCTGCACTTGTGATAAGTGTAGAGGCACCTTTCCTTTTGAACACATAGTTGGTGGTGTGTCTCTTGAGTTTGAAGATTTTAAGCTTCAATCTATCTTTTTGGTACTTCTAGCTACCGACTTTGCATCAAGTGGTATCATATCTATGTCTGCTAATGAGGATGAAGAAATCCCTACAAGGGTTTCAAACATGGAACTTGCAAGGATAGTTGTAAAACAAAAGGCATCAAATGCAGCCCTGACTAGGAGGCTTCAAGAACTCGAGAACAAGGTAGAGAAAGGGAGAGAAGATAAGTCTGATGGGGAAGAAGGGAGTAAAGAGAAAGATGACACTCCTGATTAGGATGAGAAAATTCCTACAAACCAAATACCCCTCATAGATTCCCTAAAGTCTATGGGGAGAAGAGCCATGGATGAGAAGTTGGACTTACCAACTTTCAGTGGGAAGATGAATGCAGATTTGGCCTTAGACTGGATTGAGGCTTTGACAAGATTATTTGAGTGTGAAGACATTTCTAAGAAGCAAAGAGTAAAGATGGAAAAATCCAAGTTGAAGGGAGTATCCCTAACTTGGTGGAATTTCATCCAAATAGAGAGGGTGAAGAGTGGTAGAAGAATGATCACTTCATGGAACAAGATGATAGCATTGATAAAGGAGACATATGTACCTGAAGATTATGGGGTACAACTCCATAGAAGGAAGACAAACCTAATGCAAAAATAAATGGATGTAGGCTCATACACTGAGGAGTTCCTAAAACTATGCATGAAGACTAATGCAGTAGAGAATGAGGAAGAAAATTTAGCGAGATACATGAATGGTCTCAAAGTGTCCATTCAAGAAGAACTTAGCCTACATAGCCCCACATTAGTAAACAAATGTTATCATATGGAAATAAAGGTAGAGGAGAAATGGAAAAGAAAACAAGACTTTGACAAAGGAAAAAGCAATGATGGTGGAAAGAATTTTAGAGGAAGAGGTACCTCTTGGAATAGAGGACAATACAATGGCAACAATAACAAGACCCCTGACCAAGTCCAAGGAGATAAAGAACATGGTGAATCCAATTTTAGAGTAAACTTCAGAGGAAGGATACCCTTCAATAGAGGGAGAACAAATGCAAGAAGAGGCAATGGACCTCTGAAATGTTACTACTGCAACCAACTTGGACACCATGCAGGGAGATGCCCTAAGAAAAGAAATAACAACAATCAAGGGGAGAGAAGGACACAACTCATTCAAGAGGATAAGAAAAAGGACAACACCAATCCAAGGTATCTAGAACCAAAGGAAGGAGAATGTTTGATGATGAGGAAAGTTTTCCTACAAGTAACACAAAACCAAGAACCACCTCAAAGCAAGAACCTCTTCAGGACAAAAATCAAATGTCATGGAAAGGTATGTAATCTACTGATAGATTCTGGTTCAACTAAAAATTTAGTGTCTTTTTAAATGGTTCAAAAACTAATTCTACCTAAGAGACCACACCCATTTCCCTACCATGTCTCTTGGCTAACCAAAGGTCAACAAACTTTATAAACTGAAAAAGTATGGGTAGAATTTTCTATAGCAGATTTCAAAGATAAAGTACTTTGTGATGTAGTGGAAATGTATGCTTCCCACATCCTACTAGGAAGACCTTGGCAATATGATGTGGATGCCACACATCATTGTAGGAAGAACACCTACTCCATCACCAAGAATGGGGAAAATTTAACAATTAAGCCCTTGCCTGATGCTAAAAGAGAGAAAGAACCTACTGTTATCACCTTAGGTGAAAAGGAAATGTTGCAAGTGTTGAAGGAACCTAAGACTAAAGATTTTTTTCTAATTTCTAAGCCTAAGGATAGGATAATATCTTATGATAAGGATCCCATGCCAAATGAAGTTAAGCTACTGTTAAACAAATATAGTGATGTCACTTCTAGTGACTTGCCCACAAGCCTCCCTCCCTTAAGATATATCAATCATCAAATAGACCTAATACCTGGTTCTTCCTTACCTAATAAGGCTCCATATAAGATGACACCTACTCAGCATGCAGAGATTACAAAACAAGTCAATGAACTCTTAGAGAAAGGCTTAATTCCAAAAAGTCTTACCACATGTGCATTCCCATCTGTTCTTGCCCCTAAAAAGGATTCTAAATGGAGATTATGTACAGATATCAGAGCCATCAATAAGATTACTATAAGATACATGTTCCCTATCCCAAGAATGGAGGATTTGCTGTATCAATTGGGAAATGCATGTTACTTCACAAAAATTGATTTGAAATTAGGGTACCACCAAATAAGGATAAAACCAAGAGATGAATGGAAAATATCTTTTAAAACAACTGAAGGCCTTTTTGAGTGGTTGGTGATGCCATTTGGGCTGAGCAATGCCCCAAGTACATTCATGAGACTCATGAATGAAATATTTATTGATTTTATTGGAAAATGTGTAGTTATATATCTTGATGATATTCTAATATTCAGTCATAGTAGGGAAGAGCATCTGGACCATGTTGAACAGGTTTTGAGGAGACTTCATCAGCACAAGTTAGTGATTAACTTGGAAAAGTGCATGTTTATGAAGAAGGAACTTGTGTTCCTAGGGTTTGTCATTTCACAAGGAACCCTAAAAATGGACCCTGAAAAGGTTGAAGAAATTGTCAACTGGCCTTCACCAAAGAATCAAGGTGATGTTAGAAGTTTTCATGGTCTTGCCACTTTTTATAGAAA
This sequence comes from Thuja plicata, assembly GCA_018584345.1. Classification (NCBI taxonomy): domain Eukaryota; kingdom Viridiplantae; phylum Streptophyta; class Pinopsida; order Cupressales; family Cupressaceae; genus Thuja; species Thuja plicata. The sequence goes on along the minus strand of MU226504.1, from coordinate 4,387,825 downwards.
ATTTATTAAAAATTTCAGTCATGTGTGTGCACCTATGTTGGACACTATTAAAGGTGGTAAAAATATTAAGTTTGTACGGACTAAAGAGACTAGTGATGCTTTCCAATACCTCAAGAATAGGGTATCCCAATATCTAATACTAACCCTATCTGATTTCAACAAAGTGTTTGTTGTGGAGACAGATGCAATCAATTTGGCAATAGGTGTTGTCCTAAGCCAAGAAGGTAAGGTTGTGGCATTATTTTCTGAAAAATTAAATGCGGCAAAGAAAAAATACTCTACTTATGATTTGGAGTTATATTCCATGGTCCAAGAACTTAAAAAATAGAGGCATTAATTGCTTCCAAAGGAGTTTATAGGTTTCACTAATAACCATTCATTGAGTTTCTTCAATACTCAGGACAAACTAGGGGTTAGACATGTAAAATGGATGGAACAATTGTAGGCCTACACATTCAACATAAAGAAAAAAAAGGGACTAGCCAACAAGGTGTCCGATGCACTTAGCAGAAGGGTTGGATTTATTGAATAAGTTCAAATTCAAAGTCTAGGTATTGACTCACTCAAACACTTATATGCAGGGGATCCAAATTTTGGAGAAGCCTTTGAGGTGTGCACCAATCTAACAGGCAGGTATCACACTAATTTTTGTGATTTTTTGATCCATAAAAATATTTTAATTAAAGGGGCTCATTTATGCATCCCAAAGTGTTCCATGAGAACAAATATAATCAGAGAAAAGCATTATGGTGGTATGGGAGGTCACTTTGGAATAGATAAAACAACAGACTTGGTAAAGAGAAGTTATTTTTGGCCTAAATTGGGTAAGGATGTCAAACAATTTGTTGAATCATGTTCCATTTTTCAACAAGCTAAAGGGGTATCCACTAACCAAGGCTTGTACCAGCCTTTACCAATTCCCACTAGGCCATGGGAATCAATTTTAATGCATTTTGCAATGGGTTTACCTAGAACCAAATAGGGTTTTGACAGTGTGTTTGTCATAGTGGATAGATTTAGAAAGATGGTCCACTTTGTTCCTTGTAAAATCACATCTCACATAGCACATCTCTTATTCAAACAAGTAGTTAGAAATCATGGATTACCTTAGACAATAATTTCAAACAGAGATGTTAAATTTCAAGGACATTTTTGGAGTAATATTTTCAAAAAGATTGGCACAGATCTGACCTCTAGCTCTGCCTATAACCCACAAACTGATGTGCAAACTAAAGTAGTAAATAGGTCACTTGGCAACCTCCTAAGATGTCTAACTAAACAACATTCCCAAAGTTGGGACATGATCCTACCTCAAGAATAGTTTGCATTCAATGATTCAATGAATAGATCCACTGGAAAAACACCTTTTCAAATTTTTTATGGACTTCACCCAAAAGATCCATTAGATTTGGTGGAATTACCTTCTGATTTCAAAGTCAGTGCACAAGGTGAAGAATTGGAAAAATTGATCACTAAAGTGCAGACAGAAGTGAAAGAAACATTGCAGAATTCCACCATGAAATACAAAGCACAGACAGATAAAAAAAGAAGAGAGATTCACTTCCAAATTGGAGATAAGGTATGGGCATACCTAAGAAAAGAGAGACTACCTAAGGGAAACTATTCAAAGCTACATATGAAGAAAGTTGGGCCATGCACCATTCTCAACAAGATGTATGAAAATGCCTATGAAATATCTCTTCCTCCTACCTTATTGATCTCTCCTATATTTAATGTTTTAGAGCTCACTCCTTATAAATGTGTTTCAGATATGACAAATGTGCAGGATCCACAAAGTGAGGAGGATGGAGGAGACTATGTCACAAATATTCCACAAAGAAAACTAGTGGAGTTTAAAACAATTCTTGATTCCAAGGTACTGAAGAAAATAAGGAAACAAAAGTATATACAATAACTGGTCAAGTGGAAAGGACTCCCTAACATTGATGCTACCTAGATGACAGGAACAAATCAAACAGCATGGCATCACTCTTGATTAGTTAACCTCAAGTGGGAATTTGAGTTCAAAACCTCATGGGGAGTATTGTGTAGGAGCACCCTAGTTAACCTAAGTGTTTTTTTTGGCACTTATGGTTTCCTTGAAGCTCTAAGTGGCCTTTATATCATGTTAGAATCAAAGGTTTCATATTGGACATCTTTTGTAAGACCTAGTTCCAAGATTGGCATTTTATAAGCCCTTGGTCAACTATTGGTTAAATAATGTCCAAAACCTAAATTATACGTTATTTTCATATTTTACAAGTTTTGATCCATTAGGGATCATAAAATATAGGTTTGGACCAAGTTTGGTCACTGAGAGTGCAAAATTGCAAAATATTGCAAAATTGCTAAAATGTTGTCAAGCAATGTTTAAGCAACTTTGATAACTTTTGTCAAAAATTGTAAAAACTATTCCCAAATGGCTAGTTGGTTTCAAAACTAGATGTAACCATTGGGAATGCATACAAAAGACCTTATAGGAAGGTGGTAGGAGAACTGATGCAATTTTGGCATTCAAATTAATAAAGATCACCACTTTCCTGTAAATTTGTGGAACAATCATTTGGTACAGATAGGTACTAAAATTTAGGAAGCAAAGTATGACAGATTTAGATATCCTTATGAAGTAGCCTCGTTTTTCATCTGGTCTAATTTCCTTAACCCCTGTACTTTGAAATTTATTGTATTTGCATTCTTGTTTCCTAGTTTGTAGGCCCTAAATAAGGGTTTCATCCAAAATTGTGTATATTTCTTGTTTCCACCATGGGAATCTAATGACCCTTGGTGGAAATCATGTATTAAAAATGTCCTTCAAGATTATACAAGTTTGGTTTTGCAACATGCAGGGAGATGGGTTTTCCATGATGCCCTAGGTGTATATGTCCATGTGTGCACCAATCAAGTGATTAAGGACAGTCCACATAAATTTCCTTTGGGGATTCGCCAAGACCTATAAATCAGTGTGTAGGCATGATCCAAGTGTTTTTTTTGGATATTTCTTGCAAGGAAGTAGCACTTGTAGTGCAAATGTAGACCTAATTAGGCCTAATTGCCTTATCAAAATTGGGTGTCATCCTGTCTTCCTTTCATTTCCATGTTTTGGTACTTAAGTATAATCCATTTGGCGATAAAGGGTACTTGAATCCCTATTTTTTTTAGAGGTTTATGTGGAATAATTTCAAATTAAGTCAAATTTTCTATCTAAAAAGGCTACAAGCCTAGGAAAGGCTTAACATAGCAACCATGATCAAATCAGTGTACATGGTGAGTAAAATCAATGGATTCTTGTCTTAGGGACCTAAATAAACCAAATTCATGAGCATAGTTCACCTTTGGTCCTTGGATTCAATTTATGGGGAGTTGTTGAAAGTTTTGTGTAAGTGCCTAGTGACCAACCATTTGGAGTTGGATTGAAGACTTGATAGAACCTAGTGATTAGGATTCCCTGTTGGGAATAGGTTGTGATAACCTAGTAAAAAGTCATTTCTATACTTGTGATAAGTGTAGAGGCACCTTTCCTTTTGAACACCTAGTTGGTGGTGTGTCTCTTGATTTTGAATATTTGAAGCTTCAACCTATATTTTGGGGACTTCTGGCTACCCACTTTGCATCAATGACAAAAAGAGCTTCTAGGTTGGTGAGCATTGCTCCTGCAGCCCTTCCACCTCTAGAAGTTGAGAAGGTAATTAGTCTAACCTCTACTATGATTGATATATGTGAGACTACACCTACACCACCAAAGAGAACATTTCATGAAGAGAAACCAAGGGAATTGTCAAGAAGGAACACGAGATCCACTAGACAGGACACTCCACCTAAGTGACAGAGGACATAATTAGAAGAGAAGAAATAAGAATAAAAAAAAGTAGAAGAGAAGAGCACTGATATGAAAAAACTCTAGAAGCTTGGCATGAAAATACTAGAAAATAGGATAATTGATTAGGGAAATTTGAACGCCTTGATTAGATACTATGAGAGGTATGAGTCATTAGATAAAATTTTGATTGAAGACATGGTAATAAATCATTTTCTTTCTTTTAAAAAGAACTTGTTAGAAGTTGAAGGCAGTATACCTGAAGAACTTTATGAGAAATTGGAAATGAGGAAACAGTTAGCACAGATAGAAGATGAAATAATCAGAGCACAAGAAATTTAAGACATTTTACATGTTGTTTCAATCAAAGAAATGGAAAAGATATGAAAATATTTAAAACCTTTGCTAACAAATAAGTCCAGATTGGTAAAGATAATGGAGAGAAGGTATGATGAAGTGATTAAGAAAACACAAAAGGTTGTGGATAAGGTTCTGATGGATACTAATCCTAAAAATTTCTCACCACCAAAAGCTACTAAGAATAAAACTATTGAAAGAGGTGAGTCATAAAGGATGGTAGAAATAAGTCTTGATAAATCAAAGGGCAAAGACACTAGTGAATTTGTGAGTACTGTGAAGAAACCATATTTCTTTGTTTCTAGTGTGCTTGTGTCTTTCGACACTTCACAGGATGTTAGTGATCCTTTTGAGAAGGATACCACATTTAAGGAAGCAATGTTCCATAAATGGAAGAGAAAGAATAACCGAAAGTGAGTGAAGTTGAAGCAGTGAAAGAAACAATGGATAAAGTTGAAGAGAAACATGAAACTCATGCATCTGTTTCTTCATCTTTATTTTTGGAAAGTGGATATAATAATCTGAACACTAATGTTGAGAGTATGGATGAGGATTATTTTATGAAGCTATCCTTCATTGCATTTCCTGAAATGAAAGAGAGATCTTAGTAGAAATGTGAGAAGAAAACAAGGGTAAAGGAAAAAGAAATTGATATTATCAAAAAATCCTACCTATACCTTTTACTTTCCAATCAAATAATAGTGAAGAGAACTTGAACAAAGTATTGGATGACTTTGACATTCACTATGAGTCCTTGGAGAATATCCCTGAAGATAAAATAGAGAAGAAGTACCCCACAAAGAATTCAGAGGAAATATGCAAGTCTATCATGGGACTTGGGCATATTGAGAAAAATTGTATCTGAGGCAAGGAGTTGTGTATCGCATGGAAGGAAGTTATATAGTTACTGTATAAATCCTATCACACACATGAAGATCATTAAGGAGCTAATAGCAAGGAAAAACTAACTCTAGACAAGATGATCGACATTTGTGAGACCTCTTCACACTCTATATTAGAGTTAGACAGAGAAGTGTCTAGGATATTGGACAAACTAAGTGTTTTGGATAAAGAGAAAGGGAGAGTTGTGGGAAGACTTGGTATGTTTAAGAGTTTAATCATTGCTAAGTTATCAATTCTTGAGACACATATTTTTGATATGGAGAAGACAACGCAGGCCCTCACTGAACATATACCTACTAGGCTAAAGGCAGTAGATACATCTTCTTTTGCACTGAATGGGTTGATTCATGTGAGTCAGATACTGGTGAAGACTTGGTTAGAGGAAGTGAAGATCTTAGAGAGCTCATTCCAAGATGTGATAAAGATGGTATAATTTTTGGTAGGAAGTGGTTCCATTTTGTTATGTATTCTATATTTTTTGCATACCTTTTCCATTGATGTCAAAGGGGGAGAAGAGAAGATATGAAAAATTTACAGAGAAGAAATAGAGGAGAAGAAAATATGTAGAGAATATAAAGAAGGACAACGTATATTCTTTTGGTATTGACACTTAGTCATTTTTCACTAAGTGTTTCCATCAATGCCAAAGGGAGAGATTGTTGGAAATTTGTTCATTTAGGAGTGTTCTAGAACACTTGAAGGTTTTCATTTAGGGAAACACATCTGGTATAGATGGTCTCTTAGAGTGAAATGTGGTTTTGGAGTTAAGGATAAAAAAATGACTAAGTATAGAAAGAAGAATTACAGAGTATAGCACTATTATTTTGGTCAGAAAAGACACTATATGATAAATGGAGACATGCAAGCTTAGGAGAAGCTATTTTGGGATATGTATGACCTTTAGTTAAGGTCTCTTATGTTTTGGTGTTGATTGCAGTAAGTTATAGTATGATGAAGACATGTAAAGACATCTAGTAATAGTGATACAAGGTAGATGAACAGTTGCAATGATTGAGGGAGTATAATGCAAAGTCCAAATGTGTTATGTTGGATTTGGATTGTAGATTACCGATGTTTTGATAGTGTATGATTGTCGAATTGGTAATTACTTTTTGTATAATTATTCATTCTATTTTGTGATGTATTTGGGAGCCGACTAGGTAATGTGTGTATGTGTGTATATATATACATATATATATATATATATATATATATATATGAAGATCCTTTGAGAAGAAATGTGAGTGTGATGAGAATATTTTGTAAGTATGTGATGCATAGAAAATGCTTGCATTGTTCACTCTTGAAACGCATTGTAACAAAATCATATTTCTTATTGTATGAGCCTTGACCTCAGTATACCTTTAACAAGGTTTTCTGTATTCCTCTAACAAGGAAATGTGCTAATGTAATACTCAGCTCCTAACAGGGACACAATTCTTTTAGTACATATTTGTGTGAACCATCCCCAGTAGGATTTTCCCTTGGCTAGGGTTTCCTTGATAGAAATTCATGGTGTTATGAGTTTTTTTTTGTGCTTATGTTCTTTTCATTTCAATATTTATCTAGTTAAGTTTAAATTTGTTAAGTTCATGTTTAAAGTGTTGTAATATTGATTCACCCCCCCCCCCCTCTGAAAATTACTTAATCGTAAAAAAATATACTAGAGATCTAGTGGAGAGAAGAAGTATATACGCTTAATAAAGTTCTATAGTAGAAAAAGTATGGCAAGACTTCATATGAGTTATGGCATGGAAGAGTACCAACAGTTAAGTATTTCAAGGTTTTTTGCACCAAGTGTTACATACAGAAAGATGAAGAAGAATCTTTGCAAATTTGATAGAAGGGATGATGAAGTAATATTCTTGGGATATTCTTCTAAAAGAAAGGCATATCAGTGCTGCAATAAAAGACTGAACAAGATTGTAGAAAGTGTCAATGTGAAGGTTGTGAATATTTTTAGAAGGTTCCTAAAAGGCACATTGAGTATGAATTTGTTGTAGAAGAACATAGAAAATAAGATAAGAAAGAGGAAGATGACATTCAGCCGACACCAACACCTACATCCATCACTAAGAAACCAAGGTATCTATAGAAGTATCATTCAAAAAATTAGATTATTGGAGATAAGAACAGAGGTATTGTTACCAATAGTGAAGAAACACAAGATCATGCTTTGTTCTGTTTACTTTATGAAGTTGAGCCTAAGTCTGTAACATAGGCTTGTAATGATCAGAGTTGGATTAATGATATGAAGGAAGAACTGAATCATATAGAAAAGATCCAGACCTGTTAACTTGTGCCCAGACCAAAAGACAAAAATGTGATAGGTACACAATGGGTGTACCGAAACAAGCTAGATGAGAATGGAAAAGTTGTAAGAAACAAGGTGAGATTGGTCTGCAAAGGTTACTCATAGATTGAGGGAATTTATTTTTAGGAGACTTATGCTACTCTTTCACAAATGGAAGCTATTAGGATGTTCTTGGTGTTTGTAGAATTCAGGAAGTTCAAAGTTTATTAGAAGGATGCCAAGTCTACATTCCTAAATAGAGAACTAAAGGAAGAAGTATACATTGAACAACTAGAAGGTTTAAAAATTAGAAGAGGATTTTGATGTTGTTTGTAGATTGAAGAAGGCATTATATGGGCTAAAGAAGGCACCTAGAGGCTGGTATGGTAAACTAGACAAGTAGTTGACTAGTCAAGGATTTAGAAAAGAATGGTCCAATAATAATTTGTACTTCAACAAAAATTCAAAAAATATCTTGGTTGTTGTTTTGTATGTTGATGATATCATCTTTTGTAGCTAAGATAACTTGTGCAAGAATTTTGAAAAATAAATTCACAAGGAATTGGAAATGTCAATGATGTAGGAGCATCTTGGGTTCTTGGTGGTCTTGCATCAACCAAAAATATTTGTTTTCCTATTTTCCTATTAGATTAGTCTCTGAGTTTCTTTGCTTCTTTGTTTAGTTTGGATCCTTTGCAATTCTGAACATTCCATCATGTTTGTGGAATTTTTTGAACCTTCTCTTAGGTTCCCACATCATTTTTTTTCTTTGAGTATGATATCTTGTTGATTCTTGGTGAGACTTCATTGTTCTTATTGTTTTTTTGGCTAATTTGTGTTCTTCGATGTCACTTAGGACTTTCCCATTTGAAAATAATAATGACTCATTTCTTGTTGATGTTACATTTATATCTAAACTACTTGAGGGATCATGATTTATGTTCTATTGATTGGAGGGAGATCTTTATGATTTGGGTCCTGACCTATATGTTGTAATACATTTTATTCTCATTGGGAAATGTAATATTTTTGGGCAAACCTAATGCTTGCAAAGGCTTTAAATACTCTTGTAATTGATTTCTTAAATTAGACATAATAGAATAAAATAATAGAACCTGTAGAGATCTAGTCTAGAGATTGGATGGAAGAAAGTACCTTTAAAAGGTTCATGTAGTTGCAGTTGATTGTAGACAGTATAAAAAGATAACCTATTGAAGGTTCCAATAAGGCCTGTATTCCTAGAATGTATTGTTTCTTTTAGTAGACTCTTGTAACTGGTTATATGATAATAAGGAGGTTGAATTTGCATTCATCCATTGTTTCTTTTGGTGGCTTCTATTGTGTCTCTTATTACAATGATTATTTTGAACTCTTTGAGTTCCCACTATCCTTGATTGTATCAAGTGGTATCAAAGCAAGGTCTTTCAACCTAGGGTTTTCTTGTGGGGTGGCATAAGAGAGGATACAACCTAAAATTGTTGAATATTGTGAAGATGGATAGAATAAATGCTAGATGTGGATCAAGGAATGCAGATCCAGCTATCTTGGATATGATGATACAAATTTATGCTAGGTTAGAAGCAGTGAAAATAGCCTAGAGGAGAGGATAACACATTAAATATGAAAGTGATGAAGAGGGAAAAAAAAAATTAGGCAAGGAGAGGATTGGAAAATGAAGAACAACCAAATTTGAATCAAGAGGATGAAACATTCATCAAGGCTTTAACCAATGTGAACAAGAGGCCTCATTTTAATCTTCCAAATTATCATGGTCACCTAGATTCTAATGAGTTGATTGATTGGATCATAGAGATGGAAAATTAATTTGAATTTGAAGGAACCAGTGAGGAAAGGAAGGTAACATATGCTAGAAATAATTTAAAAGGGCATGTAACTTTATGTTGGGAACATTTGCAAACCGATCGACAAAGAAGGGGTAAAGACAAGATCAACTATTGGGATAGAATGATGAATAAATTAAGGGCTAAGTTTCTCACTAAAGATTATCAAGTGAATATGTTTTAAAAGCTGCAAAACTTGAAGAGTGGGGAATTAAGTGTTAAAGGTTATATCGAGGAGTTTAACAAGCTAAACATTAGATCTAGGAATGTATATGATGAATTTGAACAATTTTCTCATTACCTTAATGGTTTAAGGGTGTCAATATGGGATGAAATTGACCTGATAGATTAGGAGTGTGGAATAAGCTTACAAGTGGGCTTTGAAGGTTGAAGAAAAGTTGAACCAAAGGAATGAACAAAGGAAAAGAGGTAGAGGAGGAAACTTTCAGAGAGGTCAATCTTGTTCTCATTCTAGAGGAGGTAGATCTTCTAGATATCAGGGAAAAAGTGAGTCAGAAGTTAAGGATGGTGATCTCTACTAGAGAAATGATAAAATTTTCTATCGCAATGAAGGAAAGAATCGCAATGAAGGAAAGATTAGCTATGATAGAAAAAAATTTAGTGGCACTTGTTTCAAATATGGAAAAGGAGGACACCAAGCCTTTGAATACAAAAAAACAACTCTAAGAAGAAGGGAAAAAGTAGTAGGTGAATAGCCTTCTCAGATGAGGAGTTCACCGAATTAGTAAAGAAAAACCAAGAAGAGGATGGAGCAACCTTGATAAATTAGAGAACCCTATATCAAGGAGAGTAGGATATGGAACCATTGCACAGGAAGAATTTGTTCCAAACTAGATGCAAGGTACAAAACAAGGTTTGCAAATTTTTCATAGATGGTGGCAGTTCTAATAATCTCATCTCAAAGGATTTGGCTGAAAACTTTAAGCTTTAGAGATTGAATCATCCCAAGCCCTATCGGATTGCATGGATTCAAGATGAACATAAGGTTATGGTAAGAAAATAATACCTAGTTAAATTCAAGATTGGGAAATATTATGATGAGTTTTTATGTGATATTATGCCTATGGATGTGTTTCATATCTTGTTGGATAGACCATGGAAGTATGATAGGAAAGCTATACATGATGGTAGGAAGAATGTGTACACTATTATTTCTAATGACATAAAGCAAAATTTATTACCCTTGAAGGAACCCTTTAAGTATGGAGTGTGTACTAGTAAAAGGATTTTCTTAGTGGATGACAGGAAGTTCGTAGATGTAATGAGGCATAATAATGTGTATTTTTCTTTATTATCCAAGAAGGTAAATGAGATTGTATCCATAGAAGAACATCTGAGAGAAATCATGGGATTGTTGAGTGAGTATATAGACATCATATCAAATAATGTCCTTGATAGACTACCACCTGTAAGGAGTATCATCCATTGCATAGAATTCATATTGGGGGCTAGTTTGCCTAAAAAGGAAGCATATCAAACGACACTAGCAGAGAATGAAGAACTAAATAGGAAAGTGCAAGATTTTTTGTAGTGAGGTTTGATCAAAGAAAGTTTGAGTCCATGTAATGTTCCTGTAGTGTTAGCACCAAAGAAAGATCGACAATGGAGGATGTGTACCAATTCTATAACCATCAACTGGATCACAATCAAGTACTAATTTCCTTTACCTTGGATGGATGATTTGATGGATTGTTTAAGTGGAGCTAGATATTTCACCAAGATATATTTGAAGAGTGGATATCATCATATTAGAATCAGGGAAGGTGGTGAGTGGGAGACTGAATTTAAGACAAATGAAGAATTATATGAATGGTTGGTAATGCCTTTCAGATTTACTAATGAACTAAGTAATTTCATGAGCTTAATGAATGAAGTCCTTAAGAAATTATTGGGTAAGTTTTTCTTTGTGTATTTGGATGATATTTTGATTTTTAGCAAGAGAAAAGAAGAGAATTTGATGCATTTTAGGCAAGTATTCCAGATGTTAAGGGAAGATAAGTTCCTAATAAATCTCTAGAAGTGTACTTTCATGATAGATAAATTAGTATATCTTGGATTTATGATATCTGATAAAGGATTAAAGATGGATCTTGGTAAAGTGAGAGAAACTTTTTAGTGGCCTACATTGAAGAATTATAGAGAGATAAGGTCATTTCATGGGTTGGCTAGATTTTACCAAACTTTCATTAGAAACTTCAGTTCAATCTATGGACCGATAAATCATACCATGAGGGGTGATTAGAAGGAATTCAAGTGGACACATGGAGGACAAAGGAGTTTTGAATTTATAAAGAAGAAGATCAAAAAACAACCTTTTTTAGCTTTACCTGATTTCAACAAGGTATTCCAAGTAGATTGTGATGCTAGGGGAGATGAAATCAGAGCTATCTTGAGTAAAGAATGGAGACATGATCAATAATTTTATGCCATTATACAAGCATTGAAGAAAGTGAGACATTACTTGTTACCTTGGGAGTTTGTACGGTATTCTTATCATCAATAATTGAAGTACTTAAGAAACCAAGGTAAGTTAAATCAGAGACATATGAGATGGGTTGAGTTCATACAAAGTTATACATTTGTGTTGAAACATAAAATTTGTGTATCAAATAGAGTTGTTGATGTCTTGACTAGGAGAAGGATTTTGTTGACTGAAATGAAGATTGCCTTATTGGGATTTGATGAATTAAAAGCATTGTATGAGGATGATCCAGACGTCATTGAACCTTGGAAATCTTGTAGAGAACCTATTGTTGCAGACCAAAGTAAGTCGTAAGATTATTTCATTCAAGATGGAATATTTTCAAAAGAAGTGAGTTGTGCATACTCAGAAGTTCTATGAGAGATAATCTCATTAATGAAAATCATAGTGGAGGATTGGTAGGGAATTTTGGAAATGATAAGATAGTAGCTTTGGTAAGTGAAAATTACTTTTGGCTGTGAGTTCAAAAGGATGTGTGTAATTTTGTTCAACATTTTAAAGTGTTTCAAGGTTGTAAAAGGAAGTATTCAGAATATGGGATTGTATACACCGTTGAAAGTGCCATCCAGAGCTTGGGAAGATATTAGTATTTATTTTGTACTTGTTTTTCCAAAGACACGGAGATATCATGATTCAATATTTGTGGTTGTAGACATATTTTCTAAGATGGCACATTTCATACCTTGTAATAAGACTATAGATGCAGTGCATGTAGCAGACCTATTTTTCAAGGAAATTGTGAGATTGCATGGATAACCTATTTTTAGACCAGGATAGTAAGTTTGTTGGTTATTTTTGGAGAACACTTTCGAAGAAGATGAAGACTGATTTGAAGTAAAGTTCTAATTTTCATCCACAGACCAATGGGTAGACAGAGGTTGTGAACAAGAGTTTAGGGAATTTTTTAAGGTTTTTGGTTGGAGAAAAGAAAAGTAATTGGTATTTCATCTTACATCAAGAAGAGTTTGCATATAATAGTTTAGTAAATAGGAGCATAGGGAAGACACCATTTGAGGTAGTTACTAGTTGTAATCCTAAAGGAGTAACATAATTGAGGGATATCAGTCATGATGTTAACATAAGTGTTGAAGGAGAAGAGTTTGTATAGGTTATGAAATCATTTCATGAAGATGTTAGACAACATTTGGAGAAAATGAATCAAACCTATAAGGAGAGAGTAGACATGAAGTGAAGACATAAGGAATTTTAGGTAGGAGATGAAGTCATGGTGTACTTACATAAGGGTATATTTCCTTTTGGTATTTATAACAATTTGATAATGAAGAAGTTTGGAACTTGTAAGATCTTGAGGAAATTTGATTCAGGAAATGCATATGAAGTAGAGTTAACAAAAGACATGGATATATCATCTATATTCAATGTTACATATTTGTATGAGTATCATGAATTAGATTTTAGTAACATAGATGGATTATATGTTACACAATACTATCCTAAGAAGTAGGTGGATCAGATAGAGAAGATTTTGGATAGCAGAATTGGCAGAAGTACAAGAGATAAGTAGTATATGGATTTTTTTGTCAAGTGGAAGGATAGATGAGTTGAAGATTATTGATGGATTTCTCAGGATGAAGTTGACCATTTTGGTTTTCCTTTACCCTTAGCAAAGTGAGAGGCTCACTTTTAAAATAACCCCGGGTGTCTGATGGAGGATTATCTTGGGTTCTTGGTGATCTTGCATAAATGAAAAATATTTGTTTTCCTGTTAGATCAGTCTTTGAGTTTCTTTCTGTGTTCACTCAATTTGGATCCTTTGTAGTTGTGAACCTTCCAACATGTTTTTGGCATCTTTTTGAGCCTTCACTTAGGTTCTCATGTCATTTGGTTTCTTTTTGTATGAGATCTTGTTGATTCTTGACAAGATTGTATTGTTCTTCATGTTTTACAACTAGTTTGTGTTTTTTGATCTTGTGAAGGATTTTCGCATTCGATAAATATTAACCTCTCATTTCTTGATGATGTTATGTCTATGGCCGACCTTCTTTAGAGATCATGATTCATGTTCCATTTATTGGAAGAAATTATCTCTGGAAGGTCCATGTAGTTTTAGTTGATTTTAGACTCGATAACAAGATAAGCTATTGAAGGTTCCAATCAGGCATGTATACTTGGAATGTATTATTTCTTGTAGTAGACTCTTGCAATTGATTATAAGATATTAAGGAGGCTAAATTTGCATTCATTCATTGTTTATTTTGTTGGATTATGTTGTTTGACTCTTTCTTCAAGGATTAGTTTGAACTCTTTGAGTTCCCATTGTCCTTGATTGCATCATTCAATGACAAGAAAAATTAATTTCTTTCTTGGATTTCAAGTCAGTTAGAATAGAAAATGAATCTTTATCTCTCAATCCAAGTATGTGAAAGAACTACTGAATAAGTTTGGTATAGAAAATTCAAAGCGTGTTTGTACTCCTATCATTACTAGTAGTAAGATGACTAAGGAAGATGAATCAGTGAAAGAAGATACAAGTCTATATAGGTCGATGATTGGAGGTTTGTTATACCTTACTGCTACCAGACCTGATATTATGTATGCAGTTTGTTTGGTAGCCAGATTTTAGAAAGAACCAAAAGAAACATGTTATGGAAGTAAAAAAGGATTTTTAGATACTTGAAAGAGACATAAGATATTGGGTTATGGTACCCTTCAAAATCATATTTTTCACTAACAACATATACAGATGAAGATTGGTTAGGTTGTGTGGACAAAAGAAGTACCGGTGGTGGAGTATTCTTTCTTGGCTCCCAATTAGTTTCTTGGTCAATAAAGAAGAAAGATTATGTAGCATAATCAATGACTAAATCAGAGTATATTTGATCTTCCTCATGTTGCATTCAAGTGTTATCAATGAAAAAGACATTGCATGATATAGGAATTATTTTTCATGGACCAATTCCTATCATGTGTGATAATACTAGTGCGGTAAGTATGTCAAAGAATCTAGTAATGCATTGTAGAACAAAACATATTGACATCAAATACCATTTCATCTAAGAAAAAACTAGAAGAAGATATAGTAAAGATGGAGTATGCACCCATAAAGAAGTAGATTGCAGACATATTCACCAAACCTTTGTGTAAAGATACTTTTGAGTAGCTTAGAAGGAAGTTGGGGGTTCTGCCCCTTCCTAGTGTTCACTAGATGCACCGGTGTGTGCATTGATCTAGTACTCTCCATAGCCATATCCTTCTAGATCGGTGCTTGGAGGCTTCCTCTCAGCAGAAGCAGAGTGTTTTAGCAAGGGGGGTTTTTCTTTGTCCTTTGTCATTGTTGTCAAAGGGGGAGAAGTTTCCTATTTTTTTTTTGTTCTTTTTTATTGATGAATGTTTCCATCAATGACAAAGGACAAAATTTTTATAATTTGGATTTGATGCTTTCAAATGGTGTTTTCATTAATGGTTGTCACTAATTTCAACATACTCATATATTAGCTTCTGATTGTATCGGTTACTATTATTGACATAGTATTGTATTGTTTGTTGTGTACCGATATTTTTTTTATAGGTTGGAGTATCTGGCATATCAATTGAAGTGTTTTTGATTTTAACTGATGGTGCTTAGTCTCTGGAATCTACATTATGGTATATTTTTTCTCAATCCTATGTCAATATATTTTTGGTCCCATCTTTGGTGTTATAACATACTGATCATAACCATTAGACCTGTTTTCCTTGGAGAATGTGTTATGTAGCATGGTGTGTTTTATTTGTTGAGGTGGTCCTTATTTCATTCCTTCCATGCAAGAATTTTTTTGGTGTGACCTATTTCAAATTGTGTGGACAACCTAGTGGATCTCATGGTGTTTTATAAGTAAGGCATAAACATAAGAATGTGGGTGATTTACATGAATGAACAAGTGAATGTATGTGTGGCATATCTTTGGATCATATCCAAGGTGACTAAGAATTAATTCAAAGGAGATCTATGTTTGTGTATAATAGTTAGTATATCTTAGAGGTGGATTCTATTCATTTTCATATTTTCTTGAAGTGAGCACTTGTGTACCGATAGTGAGCCCTTGTATCAATCCAAAAAGAAACTAATTATCATCAATAGTATGTGTCACTTTAACACGTGTTTTTACATTTCATGAGAATTTGTTTCTTTTTGGTTTTACCCATCTTGGGGTTTCCATGTAAAATCTGGTGTTCTCTCTTTTGGTGTTCCTATGCATTTCATATTTATATTTTCTATGGATGTTTAATGTTCCAAACCAACAAATATTAAGTTGTTATTAGAATTTTTTAAGTGTTAACCAATAGAGAGAAATTTTTGTAAACTTGTGTGAGAATAATTGATTCACCCCCCTCTCAGTTATTCAACCTGTTCAACACATTACACATTAAGGTACATGTTTTTTTACAAAAATTCATCACAATATTTTATTTATTCATTATAACCAAATGATACAAAATATATGCATACAAAATTAGGCCTCTAAATAGGAACAAATCAACTCATGCCCTTATGATTTCTGATCTCATGAAGTAAAAATAGATCGTATATCATCAATACAACTACATCAATGTCATCATGTACAAATACACAATGTTATCAACCAATCCTATATACACAACTAATACATTTGGTTTTCATATTCGTGCTTTGTAATGTATAGCTCCAAACAATGGTACTCTTGAAAACACCCACACCAAAATAGTATACAAAATATAATTATTAAAGAAATAATACTAACTAAAATTAAGTGAACAATTGAAGTAGGATAAGCTCTAATTCATGGTATTTGAATCCTAGATACACAACTGCTACATTTGGTTTTGATATTCATGTTTTGTAACGTATAGCTCCAACCACTAATACTCTTGAAAACACCCACACTACAATAGTATACAAAATATAATTATTAAAGAAATATTACTAACTAAAAGTAAGTGAATAATTGAATTCAGATAAACTCTAATCCATGGTATCTGAATCTTGTATGTCCATCATATTTGTATCCCTGCATTCTGAATCCATGAGAAGACTAAGTTTATTGACCAAAAAAATTAATGAACCAAAGCATAATGATCATAATGAACCAATGACCTAATCAACCTAATCATAATGAAAGTAACAAAACAAAAAACCTAATCAACCTAAGGATAATTAATGTAATGAACCTTATATTCATTTGGTACAAGATAGTCAAATGTGCCTAAATATAAATAGAAGTAAGTGAACAATTAATGTTGGATAAATTCTAATTCATGGTAGTTGAATCTTGTATGTTAATCATATTCATAATCCTTGTGATTCCCAAGCCACAAGAAGAATAGGTTTACTAACCAAAAAAAATAATCAACCAAAGTGTAATGAACCATATAATCATTTTGTATGAGCAAGCCAAGAGTGCCTAAAGATTCATATCTTTTCCTAAGAGTATATAGTATTGATTCATTGATCAAAATTACTAACTATCCAAAGTTTGTATTTATTTTAGGATGATCCATAAACAAAAACACATGTTTCTATAACAAGGTGTGAATACATGAGAATGGTTTTGTATTTGTCATAGTCTTCAAATGCAAGCATGTCATTTTTTCTAATCATGTATGTTTGCAACCATGTTTTGGAGACAATAACTAAACTAGTTGGATACGTGACCCCATAATCATATATCATCCATTGTGATAGCTTCTACTTTCCCTTTACATATTGTCCCAACTATTAGTATAATCTCTCATCATTCTTGTACAATGAAACAACTATAAAAACATGGCTTATTTGTAGAAGATCTGAAAGATGGTCATACTCAGCTAAACTTTCCATGTTATTATTTGACATGGATATTTTTTTGACAATGGAGTTTTATATTGTGGAACCCATGTATCATTCCACTCACTTGACTCACACTAATCTAAGTCACACTAAATATAACTCTAATAAAAATAAGCCAATTCTCATATCTAAATGGTCCATCTACTTGTATCTGAGGTTCAAAATGAATGTATATTTGAAGAATCTCTAACTGTTTGACAACCTTATTTGATTCATACTATTCCCTCCTCAACCAACCAAAATAATCTACACACTACAAAACTAAGTGTCCCTCCCAATGAAAATCTTGAACTACGCCAATCAACAATAGAATGTGCACCATGAAATGTAGCACTTAAAATTTTCAATTTATCCTTAATTAGAGCTCTCTTCAAACATGGACCTACACTATCATTCTCCTTTCCTATTCCCAACTTAAAAAAAACAAACAAATATGAGGTACACCCCTCTCTGCATTCATCCTACTAAACCAATAAAATATACGAGAATTGTGAATTGACCTGTGAAATTATGTGACCAAATGAGACATGTTTAGCCACTGTAATATCTTTTTCCTACAAGAACCCAAAAAAATCTTTAAAAAAAATCACATACTTGGAATAAGATATCATCACTCATATAAAAATTATACTCTCCGATTTTCTTCCTATCCTATTTTGTACTATCAGAAGCATGTCTACATTTAATGTAGATAAAAATAGTAATCTGAATGGAATTGTAATACTCAGCTTGTAACCCATTATTCTCGTACAATGCAACAACTATAAAAACATGGCTTATTTGTAGAAGATCTAAAAGATGGTCCTACTTAGCTAAAATTTAAATGTTATCATTTGACATGGATATTTTTTTGACAATGGAGTTTGATATTGTGGAACCCATGTATCCTTCCACTCACTTGACTCACACTGATCTAAGTCACACTGAATATAACTCTGATAAAAATAAGCCAACTCTCATATCTAAATGGTCCATCTACTTGTAGTTGAGGTTCAAAATGAATGTATATTTGAAGAATCTCTAATTGTCTGACAATCTTATTTGATTCATACTATTCCCTCCTCAACCAACCAAAATAATCTACACACTACAAAATTAAGTGTCCCTCCCAATGAAAATCTTGAACTACACCAATCAACAATAGAATGTGCACCATGAAATGTAGCACTTAAAATTTTCAATTTGTCCTTAATTAGAGCTCTCTTCAAACATGGACCTACACTATCATTCTCCTTTCCCATGCCCAACTTTAAAAAAAATCAAATATGAGGTACACCCCTATCTGCATTCATTCTACTCAACCAATAAAATATATGAGAATTATTGATTTGACCCATGAAATTATGTGACCAAATGAGACATGTTTAGCCACTGTAATATCTTTTTCCTACAAGAACCCAAAAAAATTACATACTTGGAATAAGATCTATCATCACTCATATAAAAATTATACTCTATGATTGTCTTCCTATCCTATTTTGTACTATCATTAGCATGTCTACATGTAATGTAGACAAAAATAGTAATCTAAATGGAATTGTAATACTCAGCTTGTAACTCGTTATGTGGTTGCAATGTGTAGTTTTCTGCAATTTTGACTATTGATATAATAGTTCCAATCGAGAAAGATTCATGACACGTCCAAAATCATTGATACAACCACTGAGACCTATGAATATAGCTTGCATAGTTGTACAAAATATTTTCCTTAAAATCTAAAATAAAATCAGCAACACTTCATTCTTTTGTAACCAAGTTGCATCTAGAACCTTCACCTCCCATCTTCAAAGTATATTTGACCATCTCATATATATTTTTCTCTCGTAACCAACTAATATCTAGAACCTTCACCTCCAATCTTCAAAGTATATTTGACCATCTCATATATATTTTTCTCAATAATTTTCTTTGCAACCATGTTCTCTTCCCTCATAAAAACATGAAATGAACTTTAACAAGACACCACATTATGATAAATTTTCATTTATACAATCATTTTCTGTAAAAAAAAAAAAAAGATACAATTATCTATAGGACATAAAAATTGATCTAGAAAATCTTTTGATGATTTTGAAAGATGAATTGCACCACACTCCTTCAACATTTCATTAGTATGAAAATTAGAACAAATATAGTATAATAGTTCATGATCCATTGAAAGCTCCACATGGTATTTGGAACAAGTATTACAGTTCTTAAGAGGTACATAATAAAATGGCTTGAGACATTCGAAAGGCCTTTGTGATATTTTCAATGTTGGATGTGTCTCACAAAAGTTTTTGAACAACATTGCTTGACTTGCTTCCAATAAATGTTTAGGATGGGGTTTGCGATCTTGGTTGCCTATTTTTAACTTCAAGACATTATTTACTTTGGGTGATACTCTAGAGTTAGAGTGCCAAAATTTTTGAATTTCCTTCGTCATAGTATCGATTATCTTCTTATCAACATGGGGAAGCCTCCCACAAAAATCCCATGTATCATTTTGAAGAGTATCATCAAGTCTTTCTCTTCTTGCAAGTGCTTTATCCAAAGTTATAGGATTTATATTGAAATCAAAAAAAAAATTTCCCATAAATAAAGTCCTCAAATTATGGCTTACTAAGGAGGTTGTAATCACCCTCCAAGAAGCTCTCTTATATTATTCCTTTCTATTCTTTCCTATAGAATTGAGAGCATTAAAAATATTTTTGACAATAATAGAAATTTTATACATCTTCTGGTTCACACAAATATTCAATTTGGATAGCAAAGGTCTCATCTTATGTACCTTTATAAATTGTAAAAAAAATTGGCATTTCTTGATCAATGTCTTATTGCTAAAATATACATTGATAATTTTTGGAGCCCACAACTGAATGTTTCTTTTTGATCTCTTTCATTCAAAATTTTCTATAATATGCTCATCAATTTAAAGTAACCATTTTGGGGTTCTTGAAAGTCTTGAATTTATAATTTGTCTTTCTTCCTCAAAAGGAAATTCATTTATCATGTAATTTGGCATTGTATAACATTCACTTGGTTCAAGAAATTCATTTTTTATGCCAATTACAATATTTCACTTTCAATTTTTATTCCCATATTTTCATTTATAAATTCAATATCATGTTCAAAATTTTGAATATCAATTTCAACATTTTCATTCCCAACTTGAATTTCTTGTTCAAGATTTCAATATCAATATCTACATTTTCAATCTCCTTTTCAAATTCATAATCAATATTTGTATATTCATTCTCATCTTCACTTGAAATAATATTTATGGGTGGGCTAGAGGCCCCACCTTCACTAATATTTTACATACCTTGTCTTCTCTTCTTATGAATTTGTCTCTCTTTGTTCATATGCTTAAATTTGATTTTTATATGCTTTCTCTTTCTTTTATACTTTTGACGAATTATGGTCCTTGTTATACCTCCAAAAAAATACTAAAAAGTGATTGCTAATGATAAATTTATGGAAAATATGGTAAAAAATGGTATGATTTTGCCTCTTGCCTTTTGGAATCTAGTGTTCGTTACATGCAAAAAGAATGTAGGGATCATTGGAATACACAAAATGGCCCACTACCCTCTTTTTTTGGGCCCACATATTAGATATCATATTCATATCAGATAATAAAGTATGAATATTATATCCAATCCTATTAACATGTGTGACAATGATTCACAAGGGCCCCAAGAATTTACCATTGGTACCATTGTAAAAAAGGGTATCTGATACCTTGTAAAATATTTATATGCACACACGCATATCATAGGAGAGAGAGAGAAGTTGGGGAGCCAATGTTAACTAGGTATTCTTATTCCTAGAGAAACATGGTGAATCCACTCTAAAATTTGGTTCTTGGTTTGATGAATAGTGCACATAAGTCAGATTTCAATATTTTTTAATTTTCTCATAAGATAATTTTTCAAGGTCTTACAAAGATTTCAAGGTCTATTAGATGGATGTCAAGTCTTCATTTTTTAATGGTGAGTTGGAAGAATAATTTTATGTAGAGAATTCATATTGGTTTACATTGCCTGATCAGAGCAAGATGGTTTTCCAATTGAAAAAATATTTGTATGGATTGAAGCAAGCTCCTAGAGCTTGGTAAGAAAGATTGGACAAGTATCTATTGAATCTTGTTTTTAAAAAAGGTATTGATGATACTAACTTATACTTAAATATTTATCATGTTAATATTATAATTGTTGAAGTAATTTTTTATGATATCATTTTTGGTGGGAATGATAAGTTGAGTAAAGAATTTTCTAATGAAATGCAAAAATAATTTGAGATGTCTATGATTGGAAAGATGAAATTATTTCTTACTCAATTAGGAAAAGGAATTTTTATATCTTAGTCCAACTATGTGAAAGAACTATTGAAGAAGTTTGGAATAGAAGATTCTAAACCCGTTAGTACTCCTATGGTGACTGGATGTAATTTGACAAAGGATGATGATTCTCCTAAAGAAAATTAGACAAGATACAAATAAATTATTGGTGGATTTTTATATTTGACTCAAACCAGAACTGATATTATGAATGTTGTCTACATTGTTGCTCGATTTCAAGAAGGTCCTAAAGAATCTCATGTTGTGGTTGTTATAATAATATCCATATATTTGAAAGGGACAATTGACTATGATTTATGGTATCCTAAAGATGATGATTTTACCTTGAGTTATTTTATTGATGTTGTTTGCGAAGGTAATATGGATGAAAGAAAGAGTACAATTTGTGGTGCATTTTACTTGGGAAAGAGATTGATTTCATGGTCAAGCAAAAAGAATTTATTTTACTTCACAATCTAATCCGGAGGAAAAAATATGTTTCTGATACTATTAATTATACATAGGTGATATGGATGACGAAAATGTTGAAGGATATTCAAATTGAATATGATGATCCTATTGCTATCTATTGTGATAATTCATGTGCAATTAACATATCTAAGAATCCAATGTTATATTCAAAGACAAAGCATATATCTATCAAGTTTCACTTTTTGATAGAGAAGGTTAATGAGAAGGAAGTTAGATTGGAGTATGTTCCTATTAAGGAAAAAATTACAAATATCTTCACGAAGCCATTTCCTAAGCATACTTTCAAGTTTCTTAGAGGTAAGATAGAGGTGATTAACCCTCCTGATCAGAACTAAGGTGCATTGGTTTGCATCATTCCAGTAGAATTAACAGAGATATCTTTTGATTTGGATTAGTGTTTGGTGGCTACTACTTAGGGGAGTAGTCATCTTGGTGAGATTTTTGTATAGATTAGTAAATTCTTTGGATTCTATGGTTAAGTGCATATATGTGACTTTTTCACTAATGTCAAGGGGGGAGAGATATTCATGTGAAAAATAAAGGGGGGAAATTTTGAGTATCAAACAAACCATGAAGACTATGAAGGAATGGAGGATACCTAATGGAAATCAGAGATCCAAGGAGGTCAAGGGGATTATAAATGATGCAAATTATATCAATTATAATGTATTGGATCCTATAATGGTTTGATGCCATGAAATGGCATTTGAACCTAAGGAATGAATTTATATCCTTGAAAGGATTGAATAAATGTAATGTGGACCATTAGTTTCCAAGGGTGTCTTAGGATAGTTAGGATTATAGGAATGATGCAATTAAGTCTCCTAGGTGTTTGGAAACTTTTGGAGTTCTTAAATTCCTATTTACAAGGTTTTTAAAGCAATTTTAAAGTTTAAAAATTCAAATATTTAAAATGTAACGGCTAGTAGCCATTTTGGAGGGAAATTGGGTTTTTGTTGTTTAAACACTTAACTAATCCCTCAAACTAGTTGGAAGAGTTTGGGGAAGTTAAGGTTTGTTTTCCTAATTGTAATTGGGACTCTATTGTATGGGCATGAAGCCTAGAGTGTACGGACAGTCACTGAGATTTCAATAAAATACAAATTCAGTTTGCAAATTTTGTGTTTTATGCATTATTGAAAGGTTTCATTGCTCATTGGTTTGATTTCTAAGTTCATGTTGGAATAGTAAGCAATCTAGAACCATTCATTACTCTGTCTAATGCATTGAGAGTCATCTTACATGACTGTATTTTCATTTCCAATGGCTTAGTCTGATTTTGTTAGTTTTTCATCTATTTTGAAGTTAGTTTGTAAGTAAGATCCATTCCATGGGTGCAGAGGCCTAGGATCCATGGAATGATTGAAATAACAATGTATTAGAAGTGCTAATGATCCTACTTGCAGAATTTTTGAAGGAAAAGGAGTGATCACTGACTGTAACAGTGAAGTTTCTAATGAATTTGATGGCTAAGGAGTAGCAGTGGGAGATCAAGATTAATAGAATAGCCTTTTTATGTTTGAAATAGTCTTATGGGGTGGTATGAATGGTGAATAAACCACTGACTGATCCTAGAAGGGTGTGGAAGGCCGAGATTGGCAAAGCCCTAGATTCAAGTGTTTGAAGTAACCAAATTGGGGATTTTGGGGTTCCTTATGTTTTGGGTCTCATTCCTCTTAGGTTTAGAGGTTTTTAGTCATTTTATGACACTATCCAAGATTTGAAACCTTGGAGAGGTTTCTGTGATATAGTTGCTTTGTTAAATCATCAAGTTTATGGTGCAATTGCAAGGTTACATGCAAAGTACAATAATTTGGTCCAAAGTACCAATACCTAAGTTTTTGATATGTTATTGTATGGCCAAAAGGTGTATGAATGTGCAATTATTTCTTCCAGTGTTTTGTTAAAGTGAAGTGTTTGAAGACCAAAAAGGTCACTGTAGGGCTACAAGATTGGCTCATTAGGTCTCTAAGACAGTTGAAGACATTTTATGATTATGAGTAAGGGATAACTCTAGAAACCTTAACATCAATTTAATATGTCCTCATATACCTCAAATAAATCAAATCTTTCATTGTTTTTCATTTAAAGTAACCTTTGTTGAATTGAGTCTCTTGAAGCCATTGTGCACTGCGGAAGATAGTTCATTTGTAAACCAAATTTATGTATCTTACCTTGTTTATCATTCTACCAACCTTTCCTCTAAATCAAGTGGTATCAGATCCTAGGGAAAGGTCTTTTGGAAGGTTTGTAGTGGTCTTGAGAAGTTTGGTTTCTTGAATCCTTAGATAAGCCCTTGAAGTTGAACCATCCTTTAAGGTGTAGCCTTGAGTATATTCATTTTCCAAGTTGATCAAAGAGCCATGAATGAAGGAGAGGAAGGAGATCTACCTACAAGGATTACCAACATGGAGTTGGAAAGGATTTTGAAAGAACAATTGGCAGAAAATAAGAAGTTGAAGGCAACCCTTGAACAAGAGAAGAAGGAAAAAGCTGAGAAAGATAAAGAGATGAGGATCATGATGGAGAGAATATAGGCCTTAGAGAGAAGGGACAAGAGAATCAGACAGCATGAAGAAGTTGGAGATGAAGATGAGGAAGAAGAAGAGGTACCCAAAGAAGAAGAAGCATTAGATCCTAAAGATCTAAGAATGGCTAGGTTTTCTAAAGCCATTAAAAGTGGTGATGTGAGGGCAAGCATTGATTTCCCTTCCTATGGAGGAAAGATGGATGATGAGGAGCTGATTGATTGGTTCAGTGCCATGGAAAATTTATTTGAGTGTGAAGATGTGGAAGAGAGTCACAACTTGAAGATTTCAAAGTCCAAGTTGAAAGGACATGTTTTGATATGGTGGGATTGTGTACAAGCAGAGAGATGGAAGAATGGTAAACCCAAGATTACATCTTGGTACACCATGATGGATAGAATGAAGGAAAAAAAATTTCCAAATGATGATAGAGTTCAATTGTACAAGAAGAAGCAGGGTCTTAAGAAAAAATACATGGAGGTGCAAAGGTATACTGAATATTTTCATAAACTAGATATAAGAGTGAGTCATGATGAAGATGTGGATGAAAAGATTGCAAGGTACATGGGGAGACTTAGGTTCAACATCCAGGATGAACTTAGTCTTGCTACCCCTAGGTCTATCAAAGAATGCTATAAGTTGGCCATCAAGGCTGAGGAAAAGAGCAAGAGAAGACAAGAGAGGCAAAGTAGCACAAGAGGAGGATCTTCTATGAGAGGAAGAGGAGGTAGAGGCAACACTGATTTTCAGAATCATAGTGAGAAAGACAAGGAAAATCCCTACTCATCTAATACAAGAGGTGGGTATAAAGGTGGAAGGAGTGGAGGAAGAGGAAATGGAGTGTTCATAGGAAGGTGCTTCCATTGTAATGAAGTGGGTCATCAATATTTTATGTGTCCCAAGTGGATTGAAGACAAAGGAAAAGAAAGAAGGGTGAATTTGGTGGCAGAAGAAACAAGGAAGAGAAACAAGAACCTATCTTGGCATTACTAGAAGAGGGAGAGTACTTATTCATGGGAAAGAACCAAACACCATACCATCCAAGCATATTCAGGTCAAATTGTTTGATCAAAGGTAAAGTATGTAGACTCATTATAGACTCTGGTGCAAGTCATAATGTTGTGTCTCATGAGGTTGTTAGGAAGTTAAATTTGAAAACATTTGTACATCCTAAGCCATATTATGCTACTTGGCTAAATATGGATCAGAATTTGTTGGTTAGTACTCAAGTCATGATTGAATTTTTAGTTGGCAAGTATAGAGATAGGGTTTTGTGTGATGCTCTAGATATAATTTGTGGACACTTGATCCTAGGCAGGTCTTGGAAATGGTCAAGCAAGGTTATCCATGATGGATTCACCAATAAGTATTGGGTTCACCATGAAGGAAAGGGGTATGAGTTTCAGCCATTTGTGAGGCACCAAGAAGAACCAATACTTATGTGTTTTGGGTAGGAGATAGAAAAGAAGGTTCAGTATGATACTAGATGGAAGAGGGATAAGAAATTACAATCAAGAGGCTACTATGACAGTGCTAAAGGAGGAGAACTTTGGGACCTAACCTTTGTGCAAGTTGGGACCATAAAGTGTCCTATGATATAGCTAGAGAATAGCAAGGGGGTAGAGATATTAGATCAGGGATCTAACTCATGGAGTGGATCATAGGAGAAGGACTTCCAACCCTCTCATTGTCCTTCCCAAGGATAGTCAACAAACCCATGTTTTTCTTTTAACAAATTGTGTGTGAATGCAGGGTGGCAAGGTGTGAGAAAGAAGATCACTTTGGGGGATTACTTCACCCCTACATTACAGAGATCCTTTCAGACACATAACTCTTAGGGCAAGAGTTTCATTGGTGGTGGGGAGTATAGTGCAGGGGCACCAAGGATCCACATGAAGACTATCAAACAAACCATGAAGACTATGAAGGAATGGAAGATACCTAATGGAAATCAGAGGTCCAAGGAGGTCAATGGGATCCTAAATGATGAAAATTATATCACTTATAATTTATTGGCTCCTATAATGGTTTGATTCCATGAAATGGCATTTGAACCTAAGGAATGAATTTATATCCTTGAAAGGATTGAATAAATGTAATTTGGACCATTAGTGTCCAAGGGTGTCTTAGGGTAGTTAGGATTATAGGAATGATGAAATTAAGCCTCCTAGGTGTTTGGAAACCTTTGGAGTTCTTAAATTCCTATTTACAAGGTCTTTTAAAGCAATTTTAAAGTTTAACAATTCAAATATTTAAAATGTAACGACTAGTATCCATTTAGGAAGGAAATTGGGTTTTTGTTGTTTAAACACTTAACTAATCCCTCAAACTAGTTGGAAGAGGTTGAGGAAGTTAAGTTTTGGTTTCCTAACTGTAATTGGGATTCTATTGTACTGGCATGAAGCCTGGAGTGTACGGACAGTCATTGTGATTTCAATAAAATACAAATTTAGTATGTAATCTTTGTGTTTTATGCATTATTGAAAGGTTTCATTGCTAATTGGTTTGATTTCTAATTCCATGTTTGAATAGTAAGCAATCTAAAACCATTCATTACTCTGTCGAATGCAGTGAGAGTCATCTTACATGACTATATTTTTATTTCCAATGGCTTACTCTAATTTTGTTAGTTTTTCATCTATTTTGAAGTTAGTTTGTAAATAAGATCCATTCCATGGGTGAAGAGGCATAGGATCCATAGAATTAGTTAACTAACAATGTATTATAAGGGCTAATGATCCTACTTGCAGAAGTTTTGAAGGAAAAGGAGTGATCACTGACTATAACTGTGAAGTTTCTAATGAATTTGATGGCTAAGGAGTAGCAGTGGGAGATCGGGCTTAATAGAATAGAATTTTTATGTTTGGAATAGTATTATGGGGTGTTATGAATGGTGAATAAACCATCGATTGATCTTGGAAGGGTGTGGAAGGCCAAGATTGGCAAAGCCCTAGATTCAAGGGTTTGAATTAACCAAATTGGGGCTTTTGGGGTTCCCTATGTTTTAGGTTTGATTCCTCTTAGGGTTAGAGGTTTTGAGTCATTTTATGACACTATCCAAGAGTTGAGACCTTGGAGAGGTTTCTGTGATATAGTTGCTTTGCTAAATCATCTAGTTTATGGTGTAATTATAGGGATATAGGCAAAGTACTAAAATTTGGTCCAAAGTACCAATACCTAATTTTTTGATATGTTCTTGTATGGCCAAAAGGGTGTTTGAATGTGCAATTAGTTCTTCTAGTGTTTTGGGAAAGTGAAGTATTTGAAGACCAAAAGTTCACTACAGGGCTACAAGACTGGCTCATTAGGTCTCTAGGCCAGTTGCAGACATTTTGCCATTGTGAGTAAGGGATAACTCTAGAAACCTTAACACCACTTTAATATTTTATCATATACCTCAAATACATAAAATCTATCATTGGTTTTCATTTAAAGTAACCTTGGTTGAATTGAGTCTCTTGAAGCTATTGTGCATTTGGAAAGATAGTTCATTTGTAAACCAAATTTGTGTATCTTACCTTTTTTATCAGTCTACCAACCTTTCCTCTATGTCAAAGAGAGAGAGAGAGAGGAGACAATGTTAACCAGGTCTTATTATTCCAAAAGAAACATGGTGAATCCACTCTAAAATTTTGTTCTTGGGTTGATCAATAGTGCACAAAAGTGAGATTTCAATATTTTTTTAATTTTATAATAAGATAGTTTTTCAAGGTCTTACAAAGATTTCAAGGTCTATTAGATAAATGTCAAGTCTTCATTCTTTAATGGTGAGTTGGAAGAATAATTTTATGTAGAGCATTCATATGGGTTTACATTGACTGATCAGAGCAATATGGTTTTTCAATTGAATAAATCTTTTCATGGATTGAAGCAAGCTCCTAGAGCTTGGTATGAAAGATTGGACAAGTATCTATTGAATCTTGTTTTTAACAAAAGTATTGATGATACTAACTTATACTTCAATATTGATCATGTTAATATTCTGATTATTGAAGTAATTTTTTATGATATCAGTTTTTGTGGGAATGATAAGTTGAGTAAAGAATTTTATAATGAAATGCAAAATGAATTTGAGATGACTATGATTGGAGAGATGAAATTATTTCTTACTCAATTAGAAAAAGGAATTTTTATATCTTAGTCCAACTATGTGAAAGAACTATTGAAGAATTTTGGAATAGAAGATTCTAAACCTGTTAGTACTCCTATGGTGACCATATATAATTTGACAAAGGATGATGATTCTCCTAAAGAAAATTAGACAAGATACAAATCAATTATTGGTGGATTTTTATATTTGACTCAAACCAGACCTGATATTATAAATGTTGTCAACATTGTTGCTCGATTTCAAGAAGGTCCTAAAGAATCTCATGTTGTGGTTGTTAAAAGAATATCTAGATATTTCAAAAGGACAACTGACTATGATTTATGGTATCCTAAAGATGATGATTTTACCTTGAGTTTTTTTATTGATGTTGTTTGGGAAGGTAATGTGGATGAAATAAAGAGTACAAGTGGTGGTGCATGTTTCTTGGGAAAGAGATTGATTTCATGGTCAAGCAAAAATAATTTTTTTACTTCACAATCTACTTCGGTGGAAAAATATGTTTCTGATGCTATTAATTATACATAGGTGATATGGATGTAGAAAATGTTGAAAGATATTCAAAATGAATATCATGATCCTATTGCTATCTATTGTGATAGTTCATGTTCAACTAACATATCTAAGAATCCAATGTTATATTCAAAGACAAAGCATATATCTATCAAGTCTCACTTTTTGAGGGAAGGTTAATGAGAAGGAAGTTAGATTGGAGTATGTTCCTACTAAGGAATAGATTATGAATATCTTCACGAAGCCATTTTGTAAGGATACTTTCGAGTTTCTTAGAGGTAAGTTAGGGGTTATTACCCCTCCGTATCAAAACTAAGGGGCATTGGTTTCAATCAGTCCAGTAGAATTAATAGAGATATATTTTGATCTGGATTAGTGTTTGGTGGCTACTACCTATAAGCATTAGTCATCTTGGTGAGATGTTTGTATAAATTTGTAAATTTTTTGGCTTCTATGGTTAAGTGCATATATGTGACTTTGTCATTGATGTCAAAGAGGGAGAGATATTCATGTGAAAAACAAAGGGGGAGAAAATTTTAGTAAGGAGAGAGAGAGAGAGAGAGAGAGAGAGAGAGAGAGAGAGAGAGAGAGAGAGAGAGAGAGAGCCAATGGTAACTAAGACTTCTTATTCCTAGAGCAACATGGTGAATCCACTCTAAAATTTGGTTCTTGGGTTGATGAATAGTGCACATAAGTTAGATTTCAATATTTTTTAATTTTATCATAAGATATTTTTTCAAGGTCTTATAAATATTTCAAGGTCTATTATATGGATGCCAATTATTCATTTTCTAATGGTGATTTGGAAGAATAATTTTATTTAGAGCATTCATATGGGTTTGCATGGACTGATCAGAGAAATATGGTTTTCCAATTGAATAAATCTTTGCATGGATTGAAGCAAGCTCTCTAGCTTGGTATGAAAGATTGGACAAGTATCTCTTGAATCATGGTTTTAACAAAGGTATTGTTGATACTAACTTATACTTCAATATTGATCATGTTAATATTCTGATTGTTGAAGTAGTTTTTTATGATATCATCTTTGGTGGGAATGATAAGTTGAGTAAAGAATTTTCTAATGAAATGAAAAAATAATTTGAGATGTCTATGATTGGAGAGATTAAATTATTTCTTACTCAAATAGAAAAAGGAATTATTATATCTTAGTCCAACTATGTGAAAGAATTATTGAAGAAGTTTGGAATAGAAGATTCTAAACCCGTTAGTACTCCTATGGTGACCGGATGTAATTTGACAAAGGATGATGATTATCCTAAAGAAAATAAGACAAGATATAGATCAATGATTGGTGGATTTTTATATTTGACTCAAACTAGACCTGATATTATGAATGTTGTGTAGACCTTATGGCAAGACATATTGTCAATTAGTGTCAAAACACTTAGTCATTCAGTTTTGCCTGAGTATTCAATGTTGCCTGACTTTACAATGTCGCTTGAGTATTTAGCATCGCCTGAGTGTTTAGCATCACTCAAGTAGTCTTTTGGACCCGAGTGATAGTTTGAAGCCGACTTTGCATATATTGTTAAATATAATTTTGTTTATTGCAAGCTGACTTACAGAGGTATTTGTTGGATAAAGATATATATGTAAGATAGTTTGTTTTATCCAATATGTAGAAAATGAATGATTAAGGAATATTATTATGTGAAGAGTATATCAGTAAGAATGTATGCATAAGGCATGTGAATGGAATTTTTATTTAAGTGCTTAAGTATGCAGGACAACAGAGTCTCATCTATTACATTGAAGTGATCAGTTATATTCAAAAGGATCTTATTCAGCAATCATAGTTGCACAGAGAAATCATCAACTGGTTCATTCTCATAGGTGGATCAGAAAAATCCTTTAACAAGGTGGACCTAACAGTCCTTTCTTTAAATCACTTAACCGAGTTGCATTACTTATTGTATTGTACAAAATCCTTTAACAAGGTGGACCTAACAGTCCTTTATATGCTCCTAATAGGGCAGACCATTAGAAGTGGTCATTGTAAGCTGTAACAGGCTAAAATTTATACTTCAGTACTAAATCTTGTGGATATCATCCCCACCCCAGTTTTACTTTATTTTGGAAGGATTCTAGGTAACCAAATATTGTGTTGTGTTCTCTTTGATTCTTTACTTTCAAGTTATATGCATGAAAGAAAATAAGTAAATATAATTGTGGATTAAAAGGATTAAGTTTTATTGGTTCCTGATTCACCCCCACTCTCTATCACTAGGCACATCATATGATTCCAACAATTGGTATCAGAGTGGTGGTTCTCTTATCAGAATTTTAACAGCTTGAGAAAATATCAGAGGATATGGAAACATACAGACTGGAGAAATCCATTGAGAATGAAAAGATAGATCTTAAAGTGGCCATGGATCAGATCATAATACTTAAGGAGCAGCTCTCTCTTTCCCTAAAGAGAAGAAAATGATTAGTAGTGCAGATGAATGACAAGAACTATATAGAAGAAAGAATTGAAGAATTTTGCAAAGGTAAAAACTTAGAAGAAGCTGATGCAGCCATTAAAGACTTGCTTGCAAAGAATCTCACTTTACATGAAGAAGTCAGAAAAATTGAAAAGAGAACAGGAAGTTCACTCAATCAAAATGTGTGAAGTCATGGAGCTAAAGAACAAAGAAGAAGATGAAAGAAATATAGCACAAGAAGATAAAATACTGCTGAGTACCAGATTAGGAGAAAAAGAAAAAGAAATCCAACAATTGTCATTCAGCTTGCTGATTTGGTAAGTCAATTCAACAATGCAACACAAGAACTTGTCAATCTAAGGATAGAAAATAAAAGACTGCAGAATAATCTCAATACTGAAAAGAAAACAAATTAAAGTATGATGAATTCACAAACTAGCATGGATCAGGAAAGAGAACTTAGACATCATGGATAGACTGGATTAGGTTATACTGAACATGGTGAATCCATATAGAAAGGAGCTCAAAGGAACAACAAACCTACATCCAATTATTGTGGTAAGACATGGCATACATCAAATAAATGTTGGAGCAATGGAAAGTCCAAATTTAATGGTAAATGCTATAGTTGCAACAAACATGGACATAGAGAAAGTGAATTTAAAGAGAAACCTAATTTTGAAGGGAAATTCTACAAATGCAACAAACAAGGTCATAAATCCTCCGAGTGCAGAACTAAGAAATGGAATCCTGTTGAACAATTAGCCAAGGAAATTTTTGGTTGGGATTAAAACACTTGGTACAAATGTTGTCATAGTGGTGAATATAGACACATTGGTGCCAATTGTATGAAGACTCACTTTAGAAAAAAATATCCTACTAAGAGATTTTATGTGTGCAAGCAACTCGGTCACCTAAGCAAGAACTGTATAAACAGAGAAAAAGTTGATACTGGTTTTGAGAATAGAAAAGCCAAAGTCTCTGAAATTAGAACTCAGATGAGAAAGAAATGGGTAAGGAAATACTTAGATAATTTAGATCAAAGAAATGAAGGATCTAATGACACCCTAAATAGTGAGATGGGTGGATCTATCATTACAAAATAGGAAAGTAAGGAGATGACTAGAACTGTGCAATACAAGCCATCCTACATCTATTTCAGATAAGAAATATAGTCCATATCCACATATTGATGCATGAGGACATATTATAGTTTAACCCGAGTTAAAATCTTAGTTACACCTGAGTCACTCTAGCTCACCCGAGCTGATTCAGGCCGTATTGACAGTTGGAAATTTGGTTTCACCCAAGCTTCTAAGTGAATCTTGGAGAAACACTTGAATCATGCTAGCTACTATGTACGGATAATTTAATGAAATACTCTAACGATTGAAACTATCTTATAAATGAAGGATTGTAAAGAGTATTTCTTACAAAGATTTCAGTTTACAAGATAATTCAGAGCCCTTAGCAATTCAGTACAAATTTGTGATTGAAAGCGGTATTTTATCATTTCGTTTGAGCAATATAGCATCCACTTCCTGTAGCAAGGTCAAGAAAGGTTTTGAGATGCTAGTAAGAAATGAAATTTGTGATCCTCTGGTGTTCAAGCTTTATCCGATAGTTGCAGAGGAGATAGACCTAATGGGATCTCATGCCCTAATTCCTCCAAGAGTGTTACTGGTTAACTAAATTCGTAGCTTCTATCACTGCAACATACAGGAGCTTGCAACAAGTGAGATGAATCAAGCATACAATAAATTATGTACCAACATGAATCTAAAGCCTGAGCATAAGCACCTACAAACCAAGGGTTTGACACACATCATGCATATGCTGAGAGACTTCCAGAAAAAATGGATGAGATATGTTCTTAGTCATGTTCATGACATGCAACTATGGTTGGATCATCTTGTGAAGATCACTAATCAGATAATTCACCATGTCACCGGGTTCCCTATGCTAGATAAGCCAAAAGCTACCAAAACCCTAACCAAGGATGAACTAGCTGAGTTAACTCTTTTTGAGTGGGACATTAGAGGAATGAGACTTAATAGAGTAACTAATATGGAGATTAAATTTTACATTCATGTCATAGCCCACAAGATATATAGCTTGAGAAGACCAAACAGTGTTGCATGTGAAGATGTTGACGTAGCATACAAAGTAGTAAAGAAAAATTTGGTATTAGGCCTAGTAGAATTGCAACTCACTCAGTTGAGAAAGAATATGGAGAGAATCCGAATATCCAAAACCAAGTCATGTAAGTTTGGTTCTCTTCTAATCTACATACTCTTTTATGTTGAGAAGTTCTTTCCCTCAAAAGGGACAATAGCATGGAAGAAGGATAGACCAATCATCCATCAAATTAATGAATTCATATCTCAAATGGGAGATAACTTTGATAGCATTATGGATGGATACTTTGAGAGTTTCAAACAAAAGATGCAAAGTAGATATAGAATTCCCAAACAACTAGTTGAGAAGTACAAAGATGAAATATGTTTTCTAGTTGATTGAGATAAGGTTTATATACAAGAAGTAAAGCCTAGGGTTGCATGGGAACAACCCCTGCCATATGAATTTAACAATGATGACACAAAAGATATCATAGAGGCTCTTTTGAATGAACCTATCAATCCAAAGGAACCTTACTTTGTAACATATGAGGAAGCAAAGAGTAGGATATCTTTGGAGATTGAGATTCCTAAGATATTGAAAAGAGGAAGAAAGAGACTTGATACATTCAATAAGAAGTATGGCAAGACCTCTGACTCTCCTACCATCTCTGAGAGTAAAGAGAACACAGTTAAAATAAAAGATACAGTCAAGTTAGAGGTTGTTGAATCTAAAAAGGAAGAAATTGATATTAAACCTCCACAAAAGAAGAGGAAGACAACACCTAAATAGAAAAATGCAAAAGAAACTATTCCTGTTGTCACCTTGAGGAGATCAAGGAGGAAAATTATACTAAGTGATGATGAGGATGATGATGAAGATGATATTGTGGTCTTCACTAAACCAAAAACCACACTTGATCAGAAGATTAAAGACCTTAGAGAAGGAAGAGCCATGAGTTCTTTGAAGTCACTGAATTATGCTTCTAGGACAGAAGAAGAAAAGAAGAAGATAGAGAAAGAAGTGGTGGAAATGGAAACGTGGAAATATGACCCTTCTGATTTGAAGAGTTATGTGACTGAAGACTTATTTAAAGAAGTATCTATTCCCTAAAAGAATATAGTACAAATTGGAAAACATATAAGCGAACAGACATTGAAGGAGGTCATGCCTGCAATGAAATACAAAGAAGTAAAAGAGGCCTTGAGAAAATATGAGAATAATCACACTCCCAGATTCAGGGCATTCCAAATATTGAACAAGAACATAGAAGATGTAGCTCAGCATGCCACATTAGTGTGGAAATCAATATTTGAGATAGCAGAAGGCAATGTGAACGAAGAAGTACCGAGTACAGACCCTCTAGCACAAGGAAATGATGATACACTACCCAAGGTACAGACTATTGATGAGTCTAATGCAGAGTAGATTGTAGCTAAGGTAATGGAATCATTACCCCAATCTCCTATACACAATATAGTACCTTTGAGAAAAGACAAGGTTGCAAAATCTACATCTGAATAGACAAAGACCGAGCAAAAGACTCCTCTTACTACTGAGACATGCACACCTGAGTCACAGAAAGTCAAGTTAGATATTTCTACTAATAATATTGATTCATCAGTAAATATTGATCCAGCAATTGGTACTATAAAGGTCAATGACCCAATTGTATTGAATACTAAAGCAAAGGATGAGGTAGGTAAAGGTAAGGAAATTGTTCCTTCATTGAGTTGTAAGACAAAGGCAGTAATTACTGATGAGATAGATCTAGATAAAGAAAGTTTGATTCCTAATTGGGATCTATCCAACCTATCTATAGATAAAATGGATATTTTGGGAGAACTATGGAAGAAAAGAGCCATACAACAAAACCTCTGAAAGGAAAGACAAAGGAATAAAGTACTTAAAGATGTTTAAGGCATATTTGTAGATGCATTGCAGATTGAAGTCAATAAGAGTGACTCAATAATGGACCAACTTGTTGACATTGTCCACAAGTTCAACATAGATATGAATGGTTAGGAGAAGTTACTTGAGAAGGAAGAGAAGAAATTTGAGAACAAGGTTCTAGAGAACATTGCAAAGAAGATTACAATTGACCAGGTGTAGCTTACAAAAATCTTCAGTACTCTAGAAACCACTATGAAAAATTTGGTATTACTATTTGTAAATTTGAGTGACTCCTCTAACTTTACTATGGAAATCAAGAACAAGTTAGTAAAGATTGATGCAGACATGAAGGAAAGTGCAAAGTAGTTAGCACTTGACCCGAGCACCAGTTCTGCTCACTTCATTAAAATCAAGTATCTTACGGATCTACAGGTTGAAGTGTTGAGAGAAGAAGCAAGGACCAAAGAATCTCTTACATAAATCCAAAGCCAACTTCTACCACACATGGATGGAATGCAGAAATGCATAACACATGCTAAGACACTCATTCATGGAAACAACTTCTCAGTTCCTGAGCTAATGATAGAGTTATCTACAGAACTACAAGTTGAATTGCACATCATGAAGGTGCTACAGGGAAATTGGGACAACACTCTGTCTCAAATTTTGAAGGTACATAGTGATTTCCTATCCTACTTTGGGATAACATTGTAGATATTTTTTTTTCAGCATTCCTGTTAAAAACAAGGGGGAAATATCATTATATTAGAATAAAGAGAACATATGTACAGTGAATATATATTTTTTTTTAAAAAAACTGAGTCAGTTGGAACCAAGCAGTAGAGGTAGTGTCAAAGCCCAAGCAGGCAGAAAGGGGGAGTTTTGACATATCAGATACATAATTCAATGATAAGTGTTTTTGTCACTAATGCCAAAGGGGGAGATTGTAGACCTTATGGAAAGACATATTGTCAATTACTATCAAAACACTTAGGCATTCAGTGTTGCCCAAATATTCAATGTTGCAAGAGTATACAGTGTCACCCAAGTGTTCAGCATCACCCTAGTGTTCAGCATCACCCAAGTGATAGTTTATCACCCGAGTAGTCTTTTGGGCCCGAGTGACAGTTTGAATCCGACTTTGCATATATTGTTAAATATAATTTTGTTTATTGCAAGCCGACTTACAGAGTTATTTGTTGGAGAAAGATATATATGTAAGATAGTTTGTTTTATCCAATATGTAGAAAATTAATGATTAAGGAATATGATTATGTGAAGAGTATATGAGTAAGAATGTATGCATAAGGCATGTGAATGGTAGTTTGATTTAAGTGCAGAAGTATTTAGGACAGCAAAGTCTCATCTATCACATTTAGGTGATCAGTTATATTCAAAAGGATCTTATTCAGCAATCAAAGTTGCACAAAGCAGATCATCAATTGGTTCATTCTCACAGGTCGATCATAAAAATCCTTTAACAAGGTGAACCTAATAGTCCTTTCTTTAAATCTCTTAACCGAGTTGCATTACTTATTGTATTGTACAAAATACTTTTACAAGGTGGATCTAACTGTCCTTTCTATGCTCCTAACAGGAAAGACCATTAGAAGTGGTGATTGTAAGCTCTAAAAGGCTAAATTTATACTGCAGTACTAAATCTTGTGGATATCATCCCCACCCCAGTTTTACTTTATTTTGGAAGGTTTCTGGGTAACAAAATATTGTGTTATGTGTTCTCTTTGATTCTTTACTTTCAAGTTATATGCATGCAAGCAAATAAGTTAATCTAATTATGGATTAAAAGGATTAAGTTTTATTGGTTCCTGATTCACCCCCCCCCCCCCCCCCNGTTCCTGATTCCCCCCCCCCCCCCCCTCTTAGTCATTGGGCACATCATATAATTCCAACATGTTGTCTACATTGTTGCTTGATTTCAAGAAGGTCCTAAAGAATCTCATGTTGTGGTTGTTATAAGAATATCCAAATATTTGAAAGGGACAATTGACTATGATTTATGGTATCCTAAAGATGATGATTTTACCTTAAGTTATTTTATTGAAGTTGTTTGGGATGGTATTGTGGATGAAAGGAAGAGTACAAGTGGTGGTGCATTTTTTATTGGGAAAGAGATTGGTTTCATGGTCAAGCAACAAATTTTTTTTTACTTCACATTCTACTCCAAAGGAAAAATATGTTTCTGATGCTATTAATTATACATAGGTGATATGGATGAATAAAATGTTAAAGGATATTCAAATTGAATATGATGATCCTATTTCTATCTATTGTGATAATTCATGTGCAATTAACATATCTAAGAATCCAGTGTTATATTCAAAGACAAAGCATATATCTATCAAGTTTTACTTTTTGAGAGAGAAGGTTAATGAGAAGGAAGTTAGATTGGAGTATGCTCCTACTAAGGAAAAAATTATGAATATCTTCATGAAGCCATTTCCTAAGGATACTTTTGAGTTTCTTAGAGGTAATTTAGGGGTTCTTACCCCTCTTGATTAGAACTAAGGTGCATTGGTTTGCATCAATCCAGTAGAATTAACAGAGATATGATTTTATCTAGATTATTGTTTTGTGGCTACTACTTACAGAGAGTAGTCATCTTGGTGAGATGTCTGCACAAATTTGTAAATTTTTTTGCTTCTATGGTTAAGTACATATATGTGACTCTGTCATTGATGTCAAAGGGGGAGAGATATTCATGTGAAAAATAAAGGGGGAGAAAATTTTAGTAAGGAGAGAGAGAGAGAGAGAGAGAGAGAGAGAGAGAGAGAGAGAGATGTTGGGGAGCCAATGGTAACTAAGTCTTCTTATTCCTAGAGAAACATGGTGAATCCACTCTAAAATTTGGTTCTTGGGTTGATGAATAGTGCACATAAGTTAGATTTCAATATTTTTTTAATTTTCTCATAAGATAGTTTTTCAAGGTCTTACAAATATTTCAAGGTCTATTAGATGGATGTCAAGTCTTCATTTTTTAATGGTGAGTTGGAAGAATAATTTTATGTAGAGCATTCATATGGGTTTACATGGACTGATCAGAGAAATATGGTTTTCTAATTGAATAAATCTTTGCATGGATTGAATCAAGCTCCTAGAACTTAGTATGAAAGATTGGACAAGTATCTCTTGAATCTTGGTTTTAACAAAGGTATTGTTGATACTAACTTATACTTCTATATTGATCATGTTAATATTCTTATTGTTGAAGTATTTTTTTATGATATTATTTTTGGTGGGAATGATAAGTTGAGTAAAGAATTTTCTAATTAAATGCAAAAATAATTTGAGATGTATGTGATTGGAGAGACGAAATTATTTCTTACTCAATTAGAAAAAGGAATTATTATATCTTAGTCCAACTATGTGAAAGAACTATTGAAGAAGTTTGGAATAGAAGATTCTAAACCTATTAGTACTTTTATGGTGACTGGATGTAATTTGACAAAGGATGATTATTCTCCTAAAGAAAATTAGACAAGATACAAATCAATGATTGGTGAATTTTTATTTTTTACTGAAACCATACCTGATATTATGAATGTTGTCTACATTATTCCTCGATTTCAAGAAGGTCCTAAAGAATCTCATGTTGTGGTTGTTATAAGAATATCCAGATATTTGAAAGGGACAATTGATAATGATTTATGTTATCCTAAATATGATTATTTTACCTTGAGTTCTATTATTGATGTTGTTTGGGAAGGTAATGTGGATGAAAGAAACAGTACAAGTGGTGGTGCATTTTTCTTGGGAAAGAGATTGATTTCATGGTCAAGCAAAAATAATTTTTTTTACTTCACAATCTACTCCAGAGGAAAAATATGTTTATGATGCTATTAATTATACATAGGTGATATGGATGAAGGATATTTGAATTCAATATGATGATCCTATTGCTATCTATTGTGATAATTCATTTGCAATTAACATATCTAAGTTCATCCAGTGTTATATTCAAAGACAAAGCATATATCTATAAAGTTTCACTTTTTGAGAGAGAAGGTTAATGAGAAGGAAGTTAGATTGGAGTATGTTCCTACTAAGGAACAGATTAGGAATATCTTCCCGAAGTCATTTCCTAAGGATACTTTTGAGTTTCTTAGAGGTAAGTTAGGGGTACTTACCCCTCTTGATCAAAATTAAGGTGCATTGTGATGACATTATTTTTTCCATTAGTATGCAAAGAAGATCTTCAGTAAAGATATATCAAAAGACAGAACAAGAGCAAACCAAAAATACGGATATCAGAGATCACCAAAAATTTATAAGTACAAAGAAAATCGATGACACACTTTTGTGTGTAAACCAAAAATGAAAACTGAAAAGGATAAAGAGGAACCTGAGAGTGGAACTTGATGAGCAGGTTAAAGTGCAACCTGAGAGAACACTCAAAGTGAAAATTGAGAGACAGCTCAAGAAAGGAACACTGAGAGATAGTGTAACTGACTTCAGAGCATAACCGACCAACAGAAACCAAAAGTCAATTGAAGCCTGCAAAAAGTGGATCTGACATCCACGTCAGATAAAACATTCTTATTCTATTTATAGATTTTTTTTTTTTTAAAACCATTACTTTTGGGACAATAAAAATTAATGTAATTATTTTAATCAGTCTAACGTATCTAAAATACATAGACTAGAAGATCAAGGTAAAGTTGTAAAATTGTGTTCTTAGAGTTAATATTGTTTTACCTGAAACTTAATTAGGTCAATCTATCTTATAAATCGATGTTGTAATCATTCACTATTATGGATGAGAGGATGAATGAAGCCTACGAGAAGATATATGGATTAGATTGAAAGTTTCAAGAACCAGAACAGAAAAAGGTGAATTTGGTTATCAAAAACCAAGAATAGAGGCTATCGAGTAATAGAGGTATTATTCAATCACATTAGGTGATACATTTATTCATGTAATCTTAAATGGATCTATAATCAGTAATAGGAGATTGCACAACCTCAGGTCAAAGTGTAATTTTCTTACATTCTAACAAGTGAAACAAAGTGTAAAAATCCTTTCAAGGAAGGTGGATTTAACCATCCAATTGTAAATCTCTTAATCGAGTACACACTAAACAGTGTTACTAAAGCTCTTAATAGAGTAGACTTTAATAGGTCTCCACAGATACTCCTAATAGGGAAGGTCATCAGACTTGATCAAATTGTAAGCCTTACTTGACCCCTTCCAATCTGTAGATAGTGAAGAATTTGTGGGTGTCATCCCCACCACAATTTTCACTTCCTAACAGGAGTTTTATGTGTTATCATATCTTGTGTTCTGTGTCAATTACTTTCATGAATTTTTCTATGAATGTTCACATGTTTGATTAAGTTAATAAATTGATATATCTTACATCAAGATAGTATAGAACAGATGGTTGGATAAACAATTGATTACTCAAAGGATGAAGGTTAAAAGATACAATAGTTTTAGAGGTATTGATTCACCCCTCTCCTCTCAGTACACACTTCC
Source organism: Thuja plicata (assembly GCA_018584345.1). Lineage (NCBI taxonomy): Eukaryota > Viridiplantae > Streptophyta > Pinopsida > Cupressales > Cupressaceae > Thuja > Thuja plicata. The sequence continues at coordinate 4,346,394 of MU226504.1, read as the reverse complement.
CATTAATTCCAATACATTGGTTTGTATCAGTCCAATAGAATTAACAGAGATATATTTTGATCTGGATTAGTGTTTGGTGGCTACTACTTATGGGGAGTAGTCATCTTGGTGAGATGTTTGTACAGATTTGTAAATTTTTTTGCTTCTATGGTGAAGTGCATATATGTGAATTTGTCATTGATGTCAAAGGGGGAGAGATATTCATGTGAATAACAAAGTGGGAGAAAATTTTAGTAAGGAGAGAGAGAGAGAGAGAGAGAGAGAGAGAGAGAGAGAGAGAGATTATGGTCTAGTAAGTTGTGTTAATCTAGTTAATGCTACCCCAAAAAAAATACGTATGGGATAGGTTATGGTATCAGTATTGCATAAATCATAGTCTCTATGTGGATCCATGGAAATGATTAGTCTAAGGATTAATAAAAGAATTCAGTCTAAGGACCAGTAAAAGCAATCAGCCTAAGGTTTGATAAAAGCAGTCAATTTAAGGACCAATAAAAGTGATCAGTCTAAGGGCCAATAAAAGCAATTAGTCTAAGGATCGATAAAATTGGTCAGTCTAAGGACCAATAAGAGAAATTATTCTAAGGATCAATTATGTTGCATAATGCAAAAGGTGATTGCATGCATACCTTCTCCTTATGAAGGTGACATAGGTCTATGGTGGTATCATAAGGAAAAGAGAATAAGGATATATACTTCCAACAATAAGAGATATCCTTAAAACAATAATGTATATCATAACCTTAGCAAAGAGTGAGAACTCATGTTAACCAAGGAATAGATAATTGTGAAAGGCTATTGGCAGGTGGGAAGAGATCATTGAAATGAGGAGATCTTGGTTACAATACATCTACCTTCAAGAGGATTTATTGAACAAATATAACATCTTAAAGACAAATATGGGAGAAGAACAAGAATGAACCCTTTTAGGCCCCCTATTGCTAGGTGAAAAAGGGATTCTATATAAAGGATAACACACTCTAAGCCCTCATAATGGTATTATTTTAGGATAGACATGTGCTTTCCAATAAAGAAAAAGATATAAATCTTCTAAAAAATATTAGATCCTTACATAAACCAAAAAACTCCATGCAAGAAAGGATATCATGTGATAAGGTGAATCCTTGTTAAGGAATAGGGTATTGAGAAATTAAACCTTTCCCCACAAGGGTGAAGGGAAGGGAATAGATAACCCATTAGATCTTTTATAATAGCCATACACTTTCAAACAAGGATAAGATTGTAAACAAGGATGTAAATCTCCTGAAAAAAGAGAAGATCCTTATGGAAAACAAACAAATCCATGCAAGGAAGGACATCACATTATAAAAGAAACAAGGCAACAAATGGATAATTGATCTTTTGGAAAAGGAAAGTAAAATGAGGAAGGATGATCAATTATACAAACCTTCTATATTTCTATGTAAGGGAATACTTGACCAAGTACAACACATTATGCACCCCAAGTGAAAGGTCATTTATAATAGACATGCACCTTTAAGAAAAGAGAAGGTTGTAAAATATAATGTAAATCTCCTAAAAAAGAGAATATCCTTATATAAACAAACAATTCTATGCAAGAAGTGAAAATGGGTCCTTGGGATAGATAAGAGAGTGAAATAGTACCATTGAAATAGGATATCATGTTTTTTTTTTTTTTTTAAGGAAGATTAATCAAGTTGGCATTGAAAATTTCAAACAAAATACTTTCCTATTGTGAAGGGAAATTAGGAGAAGAATGTATAGATTGATTGTACAAACGTTGGAAACCTAGGGCTTCTTTGGACTATTCTGATGTAGATTTCTCATGGTTTGCAATACTTTTTTGCAAACTTCATATACCATGTCCATCTGAATATCAAAAAGATAAGAATCACCCTTAGGTGGAATCAAATTAAAATTTAAAGAGACCCAATCAATATCTAGATGTGTTATAATAAGGTGTTTGGTTCTTAAATTCAAGTATTTGTTTTTTTACTATGGAAGGTGGGTGTAAAATATAATGTTCCACAATCATACTCTTGAGAATTTTTGATATATGTGTATGGTATTATGTGATAATTGGGTTGTGTGGCACCTTTTACAACAATCATTGGTTTTTTTTAGACTGAAGGGTATCTTGAAGGGTATTTACTTGATTATGTTATTTATTCTCAATAATATTATTTGGAAGAGAGAGAGCATCAAGGATATCATCCTTTGCTTCTAAGGTATTTTAATGAAAATAGGTATGAGAGGGAAAAACATAACCATTAATGCTTCTTCTCTAGAGGGAAGTTCATTGCAGTGAATAAAAGGGGGAGTATCATTTATGGAAGGGTCAATCATTTTACCTTCTTTCACCACAAAATCATCCTCTTTCACCAAGGTACTCCCATGGGTGAGGTGCATATTAAGAGAATAATAAACATCACTCTCCAACAGTTCATCCCAAAGAGGGTTATCATTGAGAGAGTGTTAAAAGTATGGAGAAGTGTTAAAAGTATGTTCTTCCATCAATATGTCCTCATGAGGGAGATAATCTTTGGGAGAGGAATCATTGAGAGTTTGATAAAGGGGATTGTTGTATACCCTAAATCCTTCTATCATATTAGTCAACTTTTGGAAAAAAGATGGTTTAGGGGGTTGAGAGGAAGGCTTAGTAGAGATGAAGTCATCAAGGAATTCATCCATAATATCAAAGTCTTCACTACTAAATGAGTCATCAAAGGTAGTAAAGCCTTGTGCAAGGAAATCAGACATTTTGTAATGAAACCAGCTAACGTAATGCAACAAAGCATAAAGGGACTAATCTAAACACACATAACAATGCATGAAAAGAAATATTTATTTTTTTGTATTTTTATAGATTTAAACATGAAAATGCAATGCAAAGATGAACTAGATCTATGAAAAAAGTATGCAATTTTTCTTTTTATATCATTTTTATCAATGAGTGTAAAAATTAGACTAAAACTAAATGCAAAAAATGGAATGAAAAAAATCAAATTCATGCACCAAATCAGAAGTGGAAATGTTATCACTCAGGTTCACCAGAATGTACAATAACAAAAAGGATGCAAAGGATAGGTCCTATTTCCTTAATGCACAATCAAAAGGAAGATGACCCAATAGGCTCAAGTAGGTCTTAAGAACTAAATGAGTCAATGAGCCTTCACTGAAAATTATTGCTTGATATGATTTAGAGGAATGCTCCAAGATAGAAGACTACATAAGTAAAATTGAAAACTTTCAACAAGATAGAGACTGACAGAAATATTCATTAACTTGTATGTACCTAAAACAACAACCTAAAAAATATTTGACCCATGGTTGAAATTTGAATTTATTTTGGGAGGTACATTGTTGTTTGGGCATTTTGTACCTAAGTACATAATGGTTTGCTTGTTGTATACCCTGCAACTTTGCCTAAAACTTTCCTAGATTGTCCATCACAACTTGTATTACCCATAATTTCTCTGGTAGGTTCGCCACATGTTCCTACACATAGGAAAATGGGGAAGAAGGTTTTAAAGAGGGGATTTCCTCACTTAACCCCATATTTTGAATCAACCTTGAAATTAAATAATGTAAATGAGAGTGTGTTTTTATATAATAGAGGCTAGATCTGTGAAATGAAGTATATCATACCTTGGAAATGAAAATACTTCTTTGAATATGATCAAATATATTGATGCAATAGCTTTTACTTAACACAAAAACTGAAAAAGAAATCATGAAAGATAAAAACCTCGTGTAATGAATGTTTTAGTTTTCCACAATGCTTGATTGAGAAGAAGAGAGATGAATTGAACATATGAAGACTCAAATGATTGAATGAATATGAATACTTGAATGTGTGTAGATATTATTCCTTAATAGTAGAATTATTTTTCTTTTCCTTCAATTAGTGAAATAATCTTGATACATGGAGAATATTTTCCTTAAAGACACCCTGAATGCTTGAGAATGTTTGGATGAAAAAGAGCTCTTGAAATCTCGATTGCCTTCTTGATTGTTTGATTGTAGATTATTTCCTTATGAACTTGATTATTTTTTTTCATTGATAATATATTCATGATACAAAAATGAGGAAAGATGGGGCACTTACATACCTCTCACAACCTTTCAGGATCTAAAATTAACCTAGGTCGACCACAAATCTAGAAATCCAGCCAAATCATATATATAGGGCCCCAATTCAAATTTCAATCCAAAACCTAGTGTATAGAACACCAAAACCATTCTATACATGGGTATAGAATCCCAAAAATATTGTATACCAACAACCAGGGCTCAAAATTAAATCTTGGGTCCTAAATATCTAGGAGATACCATATTTTGAGGTATAGGTGATTTTTGGGGTGGGAAAGAATACAAAGGCCAAAAATAGAAATAAAGGGCCTATGTAAGATAATAAATTATTGAAGAGGAGAAATAATAAAGGAGGATTCCTAGAAATAAGGGCTCACATCCAATTTTGATGAAATTGAAATAACATGAGACCTAGATTTGAATTTAGGTTCCCATTAAGTGTCATATGAAGACGTATAATGCGTTTTAAGATGAAAACACACTAAGGTAGGTGCTAACAAATCATAAAATTGTACACACTTATAGGGTGCTTACAATTTATGATGGTACACTTACAACATCGACATGGCAACAATTCATCAACAACACAATTAAACAATAAATTATCACAATAGTGACATCATTAATAATCAATGTTGGGGGAAAGGCATCACAACACGCTACAATCACATCACCAAGAACAACATGTACAAATCAACATCAAGTAGGTGGACATTTAAAACCATCAATTACCTGCACCCCTCCAATGCAACATCACATATTTCCTTCAACAATCTCTCCATATGTGGATAGCCATAAAGCAGCGGGTTGACATCATAACATGAAAATGCCACACCATATATTAAAAATTGTTAACCTTACTATGATGAGATTACACAGAGGGGGGTGAATCACTAATCTACTGATTTCAACATTTAAACACTTTTTACTTATCAATCAAATCAGTGACTCAACAATCGAAAGTAAATGTGCAACCATAAAACCTCCAACATAAAGACACAAGATTTTTGATATCATGGAAACCCAAATTAGGGGAAAACCATGGTGGGGATGGCACACAAAAAATTTTACTCTTCTAAAGTATGCCTTGTGAAAAGATTTACCCTGTGAAAGGCATTAACATATACATAACCAAATGTAACCTTGTGAGAGGCTTTACCTAAAGCTCATAACAAGATTGTACCTTGTGAGAGGTAGCCTTGTGAAAGGACTTAGAATAGTTATTACAGTGCCACCATACAAGATTTACAATACAATAAAGATATGTCAGTATCTACCTCACTTGAGGATTTCCAGCACTCAAATGTAAATGTCAGGAAACAATAGGTAAGAATGATATGTGAAAATAAAAACCTCCTTTTATTGATAAGATCATCTATATCTGAAACAACATTCTTCACATTCATCTCTAATAGATTTTTGGACCACACCCTCTGTCTCTTCTTCCTTCTTCACTGACACATGATCAACAATATATTCACCATCTTATTTTTCTAGTTTATATTTCTTTCCTTTTCTCTTAGGTTTCCACTGCCATAGAAAACCCTAAAAAGTAATACCTTTTCAATATGAACATACACTTGGCTTCATATCACATATCCCTATGTCCAATTTGAAATTTATTGACCGCACCTTTCCATTCCCATATTTAATCAAAAAATTAAATTATTTCATCAAGTATTTTCCTTCTTGACCAATCAGCTTGCTCAAATCATCTTTACACACTCATCTCAATGATCTAACCATTAAATAATTATTTCTAATTGTCCATGCACATTCTCCAATGAATTTTGACCAATAACATTTGAGTATAACAATAATTTAAGTCACTGATACTGATCAAACCGTTAGCAATTTAGAAACTTAACACTTTTCAAATATCATTGTTTATCCTTTGAAATATCTCATATCTTTTCTCAAAATGAATCGCGGTTGTAGGATTAGCATCTAGCAGCTTCAAGTAACCTCTAGAAAACAACTAAACATAAAAAAATCAAACACATAGTTATAGTGATATAATCATCTTATTCCTCTTAATTGTTGTCTTAACAATTTCACTATCTCTAATTAGCTTCGCTAAATCTATCTCACCGTTCATCACAAGAAGTTAAGATTTTACATGTAGCATCCAAACATGTTTCCAAGAACACTTATATAACAACACCTTGACATATTTCTATTAGCATGATATATTCCATGATCATCATCGGCAACTCATAAAGTTAATAGTTGACATCAATGACAATACCATAACTGATCATTGCTCAACCATACCTATCATGTATCACCATCAAATCATGATTTAAACCACTTTACCTTACACATATGATAAACCACTTCCTTCACTGAATTTCTATGCATCAGTTATGTCAAAAATCTCCCCCTTTGGCATTGAAGGAAACACAACAAATCAACACACACCTCTTTGTCTCTTTACATGTGTGTCCCAAAGAAGTCTTACTAACCAACTAATCACATCCATAGATTCTTCAAGTTCAACTCCATCTTCAACTTCTCAGCTTCCAATCATTAGCCTTGTAGATTCCAATCTATGTAGCAACATCTCCAAACTATGTAGTGTCTCCCCCTAGGAGGTAAACTTTGTTCAGCTCACTACATGTACCAAATGCCTATACCAATGTGTACTAAAGTATTGATGGCACATTCTCCCCCTTTGATAAAAATGCCAAAGTTTCCAATCAACAACATCTTCTTTCTAATTCCCTATTCAACATACATTTACAACTTAACTACTCCTACTCAAGGAGTTGTCACTAATACAAAAATCCAATTTAAGATACAACAGTAAAGTTCCAAGATCAACGCAATACAACATCTTCTCAGTTAAGTGTAGATAGGGGAGTGACCCCTAACTTAATTTTCAAATATTCAAACCTATCCTTAGGTAGATGCTTAGTAAAGCTAACACCAATTTGTTCCCTAGTTGGAATGTATTCCAACCTTACCTCTTTCTCCTGAACTTGTTCTCTAAGAAAATGATACTTTATAGCAATATGTTTAGTCTTAGAGTGCATCATTGGATTCTTAGAAATTTTTCTAGCACTAGTATTATCATAGTGAATAAAAATAGGTTCAGTCTCTTTTTTTTGTATACCTTTAAGTAGTTTCTTAATCCAAACCATCTGAGTGTAACGGATGGTAGAAAAAACATATTTAGCTTCACTAGTAGATTGTGAAATACAGTTCTTCTTCTTCCTTGTCCAAGAAACAAGTCTTTCCACCAAGAAGAATGCTCCATTACTTGTACTTTTCTTGTCATCCACATTTCTAGCCCAATCAGCATCAATATAAATGCTTTGTGAAAAATCTCCTTTGTAGCTATACCAGATTCTATAATCTATTATTGCTCTTAAATATATGAATATCCTCTTTACTATGTCAAGTGTGTTTCCTTAGGATTTGCTAAAAATATTGCAACCAAACCAACTGCTTGTGCAATATCTGGTCTACTATGCACAACACATTGTAGCTTTCCAATCATAGATCGGTACATGGTCTGATCAACTTCATCAGATTCATCATCCTTAGAAATTTTGCAACATGTAACCATTGGGGTTCCAATAGGTTTTGGTTCCTGAAGTCCAAAGGTCTTCACTGTCTCTTTGATGTATTTAGACTGATTTATGTAGATATCGTTATCAAGTTGTGAAACTTGCAACCCAATGCAATATTTGATCTCACCTATCATTGAAATTTCAAATTCCTTTCTCATTTGTTCAGAAAATTATCTACTTAGGTCATCATTACCTCTAAATATTATATCATTAACTAATATTTCAGAAAGTAGTAACTTTTATTCTTCATCAGCCTTTAGATAAACATTGTTTTTGTTACTTTTTCTAACAAATCCAATCTTTATAAGATATGAGTTCAGTCTCTCATACCACGCTCAAGGTTCTTATTTTATTCCATACAATGCCTTCGTCAGTTTGTTAACCAAATATTGTCCATCATTCTTCTCAAAACCTTCAGGTTGTTCAATATAAACCTCCTCTTCTAGTATACCATTCAGAAAAGCAGATTTCACATCCATTTGATAAACCTTGAATTTCTTGCAAGATGCATAAGCAAGTAGTATCCTTACTCCTTCTAATCTATCAATAGGTGCAAAGGTCTTACCATAATCCAATCCTTCCTCATGTGCATATCCTTTGCAAAAAAGTCTTGTCTTGTTTCTCACCACTTATCTTGTTTCATCCATTTTATTTATAAATACCCATTTAGTTCCAATCACATTCTTATCTATCATTCGGGATAATAGAGTCCAAGTTTCATTCTTTTCTATATTTCTATCTCTTGTCTCATTGCATTCAACCAATCATCATCTTTTAGGTCATCCTTAATAGTTCTAGGCTCAAACTTATAAAGTAAGTAGGTGCTCTCTCTAGCTTTCCTTCTAGTTAATACTCCAGCATTGTTAGCTCCAATTATTTTCTCAGAAGAGTAATTTAAGTCAACATAACTTGGTAAGGTAGGCTCCAATATTTATTCCTCAGCTTCATTATGAACATGTGTATCATCATTTTCTTGTTCCTCTTATCTTTTTTTCATTTTGTTTAGTAGGTTCATCTTCCATCACCGGTTGCATTTATGTTATCTAATTTTAATCTTTAGGTTTCCTCTTGCTTGATTCATAATTTTCATCAAAAAAATCATTCACTTTTACATTATCACTCTCAACGATCTTATTTTTCTTCTCTATTCAAACACTTGTAGGCTATGCTCTTAGATGAATACCCCAAAAATATTCCTTCATCACTTTTAGCTTCAAAATTTCCTATATTTTCATCCTTCTTAATTAAGAATCTACGACCAAAGATTTTGAAATAACTTACATTAGGAGTGTTTCCATACTAGAGTTTGTAAGGTGTCTTTCCTATTCCTTTCTTGATCAAAACTCTATTCAAAGTGTATACAGCAGTACTGATAGCTTCTCTCCAAAATATTTGTGCAACACCCCTATGTATCATCAAAGTCCTAGAACATTCAACTATTGACCTATTTCCTCTTTCATCTATTCTACTCCGCTCTGGTGTCCTAGGTGCATACATTTTTCTTTTAATCCCTCCTTCTTCACAATAGGCAACAAATTAATGTGATGTAAATTCTCCACCTCTATTTGACCTTAAGAATTTTAATCTCCTATCGGTTTCCTTTTCCACTCTTGCTTTGTAAATCTTAAATATATGAAAACCTTTTAATTTCTCTTTACAAAACATAGTCCACATCATCCTTCAATAGTCATCAATGAACAACATAAAGTACTTATCTCCATAATAACTTTGAGTTCTCATAGGACCACGTAAATTAGTATGCACTAAATCAGGTATATTCTCATATGTGTAGCCTTTACTATTGAATGTAGAACTAGTAAGCTTACCAAAATGGAAATATTTACAAACAACATTATCAAGTTTCACAAGGTAGGACAGACCTCTAACAACCTTCTTTTTATTGAATTTGATTAGGTTATCAAAATTGTCATGAAAAACCCTCTTATGCCACAACCAACTGTCTTCTACTTTTCCAATCAAGCATTTCTTAATAGATGGATTTAAGTAGAATAAGTTAGCTCTTGTCAATTCTCCAATAGCAATCAACTTTCCTTGTTTATTCTTTATCTTGCATATTCCTTCACTAAATTCCAAATCAAATCCTTTCTTATTTAGTTGAGAAACACTCAATAGGTTTTAGTTCAGTCTTGATACCCACTAGACATCATCAAAGTTTGTATTTCCATTTAGTGCTATAGTGAATTTACCTTTTACCATATAGGGGATGTCATTACCAAAATTATCTGATCCTCCATCAAATTCTTCAAGATCAATGAATTTACTCTTGCCAATCATGTGATGTGTGTAGCCACTGTCAATAATTCACTTCTCACTCCTGTTCATAGTTGATATCAATGCAGTCTCACTACCTTTCATCTTGTCTTCCTTCACAGCAACAAAATAAGTCTCCTTAGCATTATCATCGCTAGATTCATCATCTCTAACACCTTCCTCGGCTAGATAACATGTTTTCTTTCCTTTATCCTTATATCTCTTGTTATTTTATTTCTTATTGTTCTTAGTGCACCTTGATGCAATATGTCCAATATTACTACATGCAAATCATTTCAAGGGTAATTTTTCTTTATACTTTCCCTTTCCTCTAGGTAACCTTCTAGAAAGAAAATTTTCCAATTCCTCTTGTTCTTTTTCCTCAGATATGATATCATCAATATTACTTCCATAAGATACTAAAGCAGTTTGACTAATAGGATCAGAATTCCTTCTAGAGTTTAGATGGGCATTAAATGTAACATCAATTCTAGGCATGCTATCATCATAATAGCTCAATTCAAAGGTAGTTAAATTTCCAACCAATGAATCAACACTAACCGGTATAGTCCCTAAAGACCTTACTTCTTGTATAGCAAAAACTCTAATTGCATAATGTGGCAATAAAGTTCTCAGGATTTTTCTTACCACGTCATCTTTAGTGATGGCTCCACTAGCTCCTCTGATTGTATTCACTACCTCCTGGATTCTCTAACTATATTTTTGAATGTTCTCTCCTTCAATCATCCTCATGTCATCAAATTTGTCCTTTAATTTGTCTACCTTAGCTTTTTGCGCATGTGAATCTCCTACATATATTATTTTCATCTTCTCCCACATATCATAAGCAGTGTCAAGATCCTACACATTGATATATTTTGCATCTCATAACATACTTTCTATTAATTCCATAGTTATAGTGTGCTATTTTTTTGTCCTCAACTAATTAGCAGACAGGGTTCCATTAGGAAGAACATATCTTTTAGTCACATGATCCTAGTACTGATCACCCATTCCTTTCAGGTGCAACTTCATCCTTCCACACCATACTATGTAACTATACTTGTTAAACTTAAGACCTTCCTTTCTCATCATCTTGTCAAGATCTTTTCCTCAAGATGTTAGACTTCTTCTCCATAGACCGAAACTCTAATACCAATTGTTAACCTTACTATGATGAGATTATTGAGAGGGGGTGAGTCATTAATCTACCAATTTAGACATTTAAACACTTCTCACTTGTCCATCAAATCAATAACTCAACAATCAAATGTAAATGTGCAACCAAAAAACATCCAACACAAAGACATTAGATTTTTGGTATCACGGAAACCCAAATTAGGGAAAACCCATGGTGGGGATGACACCCACAAATTTGTACTCTTTTGAAGTATGCCCTATGAAAGGCTTTACCCTATGAAAGGTATTTACATATACATGACAAAATGTAAGCTTGTGAGAGGCTTTACCTAAAGATCATAACCATCTTGTACCTTGTGAAAGGTAGCCTTGTGAAAGTACTTAGAACACTTATTACAGTGCCACCATATAGGATTTACAATACAATAAAGATCTTTCAGGATCTACCTCACTTGAGGATTTCCAACACTCTGTTGTAGCTTTCAGGAAACAATAGGTAAGAATGACCTGTGAAATAGAAACCTCCTTTGCTTGATTAGATCCTCTGTAGCTCAAACAACATTCTTCACATTTTTCTCTAACACATGGCTAGATCACACCCTCTATCTCTTCTTTCTTCTTCTTCGACACACAATCAACAACATATTCACCATCTTCTTTTTCTAGTTTATACTGCTTTCATTTTCTCTTAGGTTTCCACCACCATATAAAACCCTAAAATGTAATACCTTTTCAATTTTACCGTACACTTGGCTTCATATCACATATCTCTATGTCCAATTTGAAATTTACTAACTACGTCTTTCCATTCTCAGATTTAATCAAGAAATTAAATTATTTCATCAATTATTTTCCTTCTTGACCAATCAGCTTGGTCAAATCATCTTTACACACTCATCTTAATGATATAACCAATAAAAAAATTTCTAGCTATCCATGTACATTCTCCAATGAATTTTGACCAATAGCATTTGACTATAACAACAATTTAAATCACCAATACCGATCAAATTGTTAACCGTTCATAAACTTGATACTTTTCAAATATCATTGTCTATCCTTTGAAATAGCTCATATATTTTTCTCAAAATGAATCATAATTGTAGGATTAGCATCTAGAAGCTTCAGATAACCTCCAGAAAATAATCTAATACAAAAATAATCAAACACATAATCATAGTGATAGAATCATCGTATTCTTGTTAATTGTTGTCTTAACAATTTCACTATTTCTGATTAGCTTCGCTAAATCTGTCTCACCGTTCATCACAAAAAGTTAAGATTTTACATGTATCATCCAAACATGTTTCCAAACACTTATGTAGAATAGCAGCTTGACATATTTCCATTAGCATGATATATTCCATGATCATCATCATCAACTCATAAAGTTAATAATTGACATCAATGAGAATATAATAACTTTTCATTGCGCAACCATACCTATCATGTCTCACAATCAAATCATGCTCTAAAATACTTTACCTTAGACATATGATCAACCACTTCCTTCACTTCATTACTCTGCATCAGTTATGTCAACAATAATCTGATAACTGTTAGCAAGTAGAGGGTTTACATAATTGACAACACCAACTACCAACAATAGCTTCTTATTACATATCTGCACATAGAAGGAAAAAAAAATAGTTGGGGTGGATTTTTAGGGGCTTGTTGTAGTCAAACTCCCATATTGGTGTTTCCACCTCCATGGAAAATGAGGACAAATAAAAAAATAATACTCATGCAATGAAATTAAATGATATGCTATCGAATGTAAAAGTAAGACAACATCCCTAAAAAGCCTCAAAGATTACCACTCTTTAGGCAAAAGAATTCAGGAAACCTACAAATATAACAAATAAGAAAGAATGGTCTCCAAAGATACAATAATGATCTTCATGTGATAATAGTAAAGGTTCGAGATATTGAACTTGTGTAAGAGAATGGATGAATAAATTGCAATGAAATATTGTAGATTAGAGAGCCGATTTAGAATATTTTTTAGATCAAGAGAATGTTGCAATGAAGTTCAAATCTGGATGTTGGATGCAAAAGGGAAAGCCTTTTTAGTCAAAAAAGAAAGTTCAAAAGGATTCACAACAACATTGTATTAGAGTAAAAAGGTATTTCTATGTTCACTTATAAATTAAATCATTATTTATTTAATTATTTAAGTCACCTTTTTATCTCTTGTTCACTTAAGCTAAACTTTAGGCATTTAATAATTAATTCTTTATTAATTATTCATGCAACCTAGGTTTCGCCACCTTCTTGGTGTTTGATCTCCTTTATAAGGATTTATCCCTTTGTGATTCATTATTCCCTCTCTAAATGAATATTTTGTCTTTCAGATCATTCTGAGTTTTGTCTCCAAGCTTTGCTTTTATAACAGGTTATTTTGTATGCAATGGATCTTGGGGGTTGAATTATATGAAATCTAAGATGGTATTAGAGCCTCAAAATTCATGCTTCTGTTCATTTTTGAAAAAAAAAAGTTGCATGGCAATTTGGGTTTCTTGTTTTTGGAGCAATCTTCGGTGTTTTGCTTATAACTTGAGCAAACAGATGCCATTTTTTTAAAACAAGATAGCATCGGAAATCTATTTTCGAGATGGAGATTTTGATAGGGGTTTCATTTTGATATTTTTTTGTTTTAATATTTTTTTTTCCATTCAAAGAGGGACCTTCTTTTCAGTGCTTCCATGCCTCTAGAAAGAGCATATCGACTCCATTTTTCGCTCACGAATAGGTGTCGGAATGATCTTGATGAGCTCTCTTCAGATCTGAGACTTATTTTTGGAGAAATTGATCAAGTATTTTACTCATTATTTTTGAAGTTTTTATTACATGTCTCTCATTCTGATCTAATGGCAGATCCAACAAGAGTTGATCTTCTCACTCCTCATAATTTCCATTTATGGAAATCCCGTATGAATAGGATTTTCTGGTCATGTGGGTTATGGTCCTGTTTGGATTCTATTCAGCCAGTTTTGACTCATCCTTACAAAGTCATGCAACATAGGAACAAGATGGATGAGCCTATGGGTGTGATTTTGTTGCATGTTTTAGATAGTTTTCTCTTTCATCTTGATGATTGTGATACTCCTCTTTCTATGTAGGAGAAGTTTCAGACTCTCTTTGGCATAGTCAATGAGTTTAGGGCACTATAGATTGAGGCAGAATTGACTTCTTTGGGTTCTAACTCATTTCCTTCTATTCAAGATTTCTATGATATAGAGTGAGACATGCAATATTATTGCTATAGGGACAGTTGATCATTCTTCCCACTTGTACTCCTCTCATTTTGGTCCACCATCTCCACTATCGGAGAAGAGCTCTCTTTTTTTCACGAGAGCCTATTGAGGTGAAGTTGGGTCACTTGAACTTATGTGTAGTTCTTGAGATCAGTGTTCTAACTTCTACACCTCCACCTCATGTTGAGTTTACATTTGTTCATCAAGATTCCTCTTCAACTTTTCCATACATTATTGCTCCATGCATCAAAACACCTACTGCAGTTGTTGAGGAAATATTTGAGGATATGCATCTCCTCTCAGATGATAGATTCAAAATAGCTATTGGCCCACCTTCATTGGAGATTCCATTATAGGAGTCTCATGCATTATCTTTTGACCATCAGCTAGGCCTTCCAACTTCTCCTCACATTCAAGGGTTTCATATTTTTTGTCTAGCACCATTGTTTCTTCCATAGTGGAGCCACATGGGTCTGATCATCGACACAGGGGTTCTTTCTTTCTGCGGGGCTTTGGAGCCTCAATCCTCTCTCATGGGGGGTTAGTTGTACTTATGGTTTTGAGAGAGTCTCTTGAGCTATTTCTTTTCTACATGATCTTTCCATCTCTTTTTGGAGTAGAGTTTTTCCCATATGGTTTTCTCTATTTCTCCACTTTACAGAGATTTGGTTGTGATTGGGTACCTAATCAAGCCTTGTTGTCAGGACCCAAATTTACTGGTTTTAGTAGTTGTTTCTAGGTTTTTATCTTCTCCCTTAGTTTATCTTAAGTGGGGTGTTAGAGTAAAATGTATTTCTATGCTGACTTATTAATTAAATCATTATTGATTTAATTGTTTAAGTCACCTTTTTATCTCTTGTTCACTTAAGCTAAACTTTAGGCATTTAATAATTAATTTTTATTAATTATTCATGCAACCTAGGTTTCTCCACCTTCTTGGTGTTTGATCTCCTTTATAAGGATTTATCCCTTTGTAATTTATTATTCCCTCTCAGAATGAATATTTTTATCTTTCAGGTCATTCAGATTTTTGTCTCCAAGCTTTGCTTTTGTAACAGGTTATTTTGTATGCAGTGGATCTTGGTGGTTGAATTCTCTGAATTCTAACACATTGTAGGTTGGAAGTAGTGTTACACTATTAAAATGTGTCAAGTGTAACATCTCAATGGTTAGTACAATCATGATCTTGTATAGGACACTAGCTTGTCATCTTGACATATATGCGTGGCACATTCATCTAGATAAAAACTAGACCTAACAGTCATGGAATTGGGTGTGTAGAAAGTTAGGAATGTATCATATTAGGATCAATGTGTTGAGCATAATTGCATAAAATTAAATTAAAGGGAAGGTGTATGTGATGTGAAATTCCATATAGGATGCAATTTATAATATTACAACATTACACACACACACATATAAGGCTCCATATACATATACATACATACACATGGATAACTATAATATAAACAAATTGCATTTAAAAGACAAATTTTTGAATAAATTCATGATCTAGAAATGCCTACTTACATTGTTAAGTGCACAATGGTTGTTAAGTGCTTACTTTTGCACCTCAACATCATGCAATATACGACACAATGTAGAAGGGTGAATTGAGTATCCATAAAAGAAATAAAAATTATTTTATGTTCATTCTTTTGATTCCTTGAATCTTGCAAAAGATAATTGAAAAAAAAAAGAGTTTTAGGTTCATTTTATGTAGCATAGGTTGGAAGAGAGGAACAAATTTTGCAAGGTGTACATTATTTCCCCACACAATAATATATAATACATGAATAAAATTGTATGTATGGAGATACTTTCCTTGAACGTTCTATCCTTTAAAAAAATAACTATCAAATGAAACTCTATCTTTAAACATGAAAGTGATAAAATTCCAAAAATTCAACCATGTAAAAGAATGAAACGTGTCATGAAATGTCTCTATTGTAGCTTTTGAAAGACAAGTATACTCACAAGGTAGAAAACTATTTCATATTATACAACAAGAAAGTCTTCAAGCTTGCTATTCTACACTTGTTAAGATTCCCCTGACAACCCATCCCCAACTGGATTGTTTGAAATTGGGTAGAACTACTAATTAAAGCATTATCATAAAGTATTTTCTTTTAAAAATAAAAAAATAAGATGTTGTGATAAGAGCTACCTTGGAATACATTTATGAAAATGTTTGAAAATTTAAAAATGGGGGAGTTTGGATAATTTATACATTTCAAAGTTTTTTATTTTGTTGAGGGTGATATAAGCAGATTTTTAACAAGTACTTTAGCAATTATTTTTATCTCTCTAATGTTGCTAAAATCAAGAATTTGTTGGAACAAAAGGATATAAATTATTTATTGGAAATTCTTGATTTAGAGACATAACAATTGTTGTAGTTATATTGTTATGTTAAATCTAGTTGGGAAGAGAATATAGGTAGCATTGGAGCTTCTAGAAAAATACCTATTATTATTAAACTCCTGGATTCAAATTCTAATTTGGTGTATTCTTTTCCAAGGCTTGCCTTTGGGCTCCAAACTTAGATATCTCATAATTCTTGACCCTAGGTGTCCTTTTTATGAGCACCCTGAGTCTTTTCTCCATATTTTATAGTTTTTCTAAAGAGCTCAATAGTATTGTAGTTGGATCCATAACTACTTTCAGCCATTTAGGCCAAAGCCTTTTTCTTGGCATATGGTTTTTCTTGGTGATTCCCCCATGCTTCCCTTCAAGTACACACAGATATGGCATGCTTTTAAGATGGAAATTCTACTCACTTTATGGAAAGAATCAAATATTGTCTTATTCACATAGTTTTCTAGATATGAATTTGTTTCTTTGTATACTAAATCATGTATATGTAATAATGTGCTAATGCAAATTCAAGTGCAAGACAAAAAAGTTGCGCTGGAAGAGGCCCACCTTCAAGAGTTTATATAGCATTGGGGCAATGCTCCTTCTATGGTTTCTAGAGTATCTTCAGATTCTGCCTCTGGGGACTGGACTCCCTCTCATGGGTATCATCGCAATCATAGTTCTTCCACTCACTACTCGCGTACTCTGTAGTCGTAGGCTCCTCATTTTTCCCCAAGAGGAGGTGGTTATGTGTGGCGGCATTGCTCTACATCATGGCTCAATTTTTGGTTGGCTTGTGGCTCCTCCTATTCCTTTAGCACCCGGTGAGTCTACTTGGCCAAATGCTAGAGGTGACACTTGATGGCCTACTTCTTCCAAGTTTCCCTGCCTGGCCCTTGAAATTTCACCCTCGAGGAGGGAAGAGGAAGAGATCAAGAAAAAAAATGAATATGGGTGGTCCCTTCTGGATCCAACCCCTGGCCTCGACACTTGGGGCTGCAAAGATGATCACGATCCTCCCCACTACTTTGGCTTGCTGAGGTGGCTTTGTCTGGGTTGTGCCCATGTTTTTTTATGAATAGTTGATGTTGTTTTAACTATTTTTGGCTGGGCCGTGTGAACTCTTGTGAGGTGATCTCGTATCCCCTGATCTTTTTTGTGAATATGTACTTTACATTATATTTTAATAGAAAGGGCACTTTTCATCAAAAAAATTCTAATCAATATAGACATGATGATATAAATAATCTATATATATATAACATGTTGTCAATCATATTGGCAAGACAAGTTTTCACGATTATTTATTTTCTTGTTGATGATGGAAAAGTTGACCACATAGGAAAATACATTACAATTTTATATAACCACATTTCTATCAAAGAGTAAAGAGTAAAAGTTGTTTCTTAGTTAAAATTGTCAAGTATATTTTCTATCAAGCCAAGAAACACAAAGTGATTTGATTCTAAGAAGATAATTGGTTCTTTCAATCTACTCAAAATTCCATGGAATGAAATTGTAGAATTGACACATTATAGATCTTTTTGAAAAGATTTTTAAGATTTTTAAGAAATTAAAGCTACAAGTGTTGATATATGCATAAAATATATAAGCATTGGAGAGATAAAAATTTGACAAGAATGTCAAATACTTGAAAATTGCTTCAAATGGATTTGTTGGAAAACTGGGGTCTTAGCCTATGAATGCAAACTAATACCATATTTACCATTTCCCACTTTTATCATTCCTTGGGGAATAATCTATAAGGTCCAACTTCATTCCTAAAGGAGAGCTAAAGTCTTTAATTATTTGTTCCTTTTTTGACTTGATATGATAAGATATGCTTTTATAAGAAATATGAAAGATCTAGGTAAAATGATAGGAAATTGACAACATTTTGCATAGCAATAACATACAACACTGAAAAAAATATAGTAGAAGATATATGGAAATCATATGCAAAAAGAAACTTGTAGCAACAATCTGAAGCGGGATATGCTATACATTAGAGGTAGGCTATTTATCCCTAAAGATTTTTTTTCAATAGAAGGTTCCATATTTCCAATCAAATAATTGTATAGGTCTGTCACCACGAAAATCAGCCAAAAAGTGTTGGATACTAGAGCTACGCAATTTATTCTAGGGTTTTCTATCTTGTTTGAAGTCTAAGATTGTTTGTCATTATCTGATATATGCAACTCAATAACAATTACATGTCTAGTGTGCACCTCTATGCATGAAAATATGAAAAAATGAGGTGATGTATAAGGGCTTGCCTAAGTCAAACCCTATGTTGGTGTTTCCACCTCCATTACTAAAATGTTACATATGAAAAATAACTTATCCTTAGAAAGGGTGAAGGTTGAAATCCTTAATAGAAATGATCGAAATGATAAATGATACCCTTGATATGGAACCCTTTCCTTGAAGTCTCACACCAAGATTGATGTTGCTTGATTGATATTAATGCATATCTTCATCATGGATGAATACATCAAACTTGACCATGACTTCTAAAACTTAAATGCTTGAATCCTTGATTGCAAACTCCTACTCGGTTGCCTTGAAGATGCTAGATTGAATGCTCATAAGAATTGATAGATTATTTTAGGTTAATAAATGTTCAAATGAAAGAGGGAGTTGTATTTACATGAAAATCAGTCCTTTTTTATTTAATTTTTTGTTAAGACTAACATGAGGGAGCACCTTCCTGCTACTTGCAAAGTCAATAATTGTAATTTCCAATTTGGGGCCAAAATGCTTAGACATGGGTGCTAGGAACCCTAGTCCAAGACAACAAGGGCTATAAGTATTTGAGTCCCAATATTCTATGCTAGAAAATGATTGTTAAGTAGGGGATTGCACTGAGCTTCTAGAAACAATCTGAAAGTTGATCACAATCAAACATGAACCAATAATAACCACCAAATTGAGTCCAAACTTAGTGTAGAATTATCGAGGCATACAGTTTACCACACTACATTTAGCCCCCACTTTAGGGGCAATAGAACTTATGCTCATAGTTTCCATATATTATGGAGAAGCAAAGAAATATTTTCAATAAGACATCAAAGAGAAAACACAACACCAAGCTTGGAAAGGTGGTAGCCCCCAAGACTTAAGATCTTATCACTCTAAAATATCAAGATAAAATCGAGCATTATGATCAACATAGATAACACACATAGAACATGCAAGAAACAAAGAGGTGTCACATTTGTTACCTTATTTTTGTCATGATACTAAAAAAACCTTATCTGAGTTGACAAAAATAAGGTTCTAAGACATTTGAATATCCTAACAAAACTCATTAAGCCTTTGGTATTCTCAAAAATTTTCCATATTTTTACAATTTTTAATAACCACGTCGGTAACTAACATGGTTTTTCTAACCACTTTTTTACTGAAACCCTTATATCTTTACCATTGTGTCCACTTTGTCATTGTTTTGTGCTAAAGTGCTAGCATTCAAAGATCATAAGCCCAAGTATTAAAACATTGAGTCCAAGTTTTGTATGTCAGATTTTCTTCATGTGTCAGTGACTTTGAAGGTTTCACTAACTTCTCATACCTCCAAAATTCTTCATTGTCAAATGTTTTTTCAATTGTGTCAATAATTTAAAAGTTTTTTAAACCACCCAAACTTCTGACATAATCATTGTTAAAGAGTACTCCACTAGTAGAAGTTCAAGACAAAGATCCAAAGGAAGGAAACAATTCTTGAAAATAAATGGAGTTCAAAAAATACATCAAAATGTCGACAAGGTTCACATAGACAGCCAATTTTCCCTAAAAAGAGGGAAATTTTGAAGCCTTCAAAGATAAAAAGTACTTTGTGATATTGTTATTAGGATTCATCTATGTAGTTTTTGAGTCAAACTCATTAACCCATGTTTCATGAGTAGTGGTTCACAAGAACCCATCTCTCATGAGAATGAATGGAACACTTAGCACTCAAAGCATCTAGGTGATGCTCACTATGGTGAAGCACTAGAACTTCTTGGGAGGTCACTCATCCTAGTAATAATATAGCTCAAACATGCTTAACTGCAAAGTTTCCCCCAAGGTTAACCCAAATTTTCGTGCAACCCCATTTTCTACTCATGAAACATGGGTCAATGAGTTTGACTCAAAAACTACATAGTTGAATCCTGATAGCAATATCACAATTTGACTTGTTGAAAATATATCCTACTTATTAAATGTAATTTATCGATAAATGGTGAATTTGGCAAAACCAGTCTAACTGCTAACGAAGTTAGTAAAATGGTCCAGTTTGCTAACAATGATTCAAGATGAAGTTCAAAACAAAATAATGATGTCGTTAATATGAAGAGTTCACAAAAATAGCTAAAATGCCAACAAAGTTCAAGGAAGAGGTCAAATTACCAACAAAGAAGAAAAGGCTTGAAGTTTCAAAAAGAAAAAGAAGTTGTAAATAAAGGAGTTTGTAAAACCCATCAATCGCCAATGAAGTTTGAAAAAGTACTCAAAACCTTGACAAAGGAGAAGTTAAATTCAAAGGCAAATAGAAACGAGTAAAACTTGAAAGCTAAAAGCAAAACATATTGGAAATTTTGATAGTACTCAAAACCAGGGGAATTCCCAAAAAAGGAAAGGATAAAGAAAAGTGAAGTGTATAGGAAAGAGAGAAAGGTGAGAAGGAAGAATAAGGCATAGAGGTTAGTAGAGTTCAAAAAAATCTATCAAACTCCCAACGAGGCTAGTAAAAAGGTCCAAGCCGTTGATGCCATTAATACTTGGTAGAGAAATGTACAAGTAATTAATGAGACCCCTTTATATATTGATGAAGGAACTTTTACAATGTTTTTAACAAGTGAAATTGGAGGTTAGAGAAAGGGTTTGGGAGCAGAAAAGAAAGAGCACAATTAAATGGAAGTTACAAAGAAATTCAAGGAATGGCTAACCACAAACGACATCATATTTAAGTAAGTTAACATCCTATGCCTTTGCTAATTAAGGTAATTGTGTGTTTACACTATTGTCAATTCAAACAGAAGCTATGGAGACATTCAAGGAATGGCTAACCACAAACAACATAAAATAAGTAAGTTAACCACCTACACATTTTCCACTTAGGGTAATTATTTGTTTACACTATTCTCATTCTTGGAAAAGTTAAGAAAGAAGGGGAGGTGTTGCCAAATTTTTTCTAGAATTTGTTGATTTCTTTTCCCCCCTTCGCAAAAAAAAAATGAAGTACAAATACCTAGGGCATGGGGAACTAATAATCCTAGAGAATCAATTGCTTGAGGTAGGGGATACAAAAATAGGGCATATAAATTTGGAAGAGTTTTAGGGATGAATTGAAAGCCCAAATAGATATCTCATCACCCAAAGACTAGAAAAAAGTGGTCTTATAGAAGAAGTTGTATTCCCAATTTCTATCCAATGCATGGATTTAGTTAAAAAAAGTGTTAACCATTATAATCCCCAAACCCTATAAATTAATATTTTCATCATAACAAGCCTTCTATCATTATTTAGATGCTTGTGAAACCCACTACTCCAAATTCAGCCAAAAAGTAACAAATGGGATAAAAACTATTTCCTATCCTCAATGTATTTAAAACACTTACATGATTATTACCAAAATCACCTATATGGACTGTGCAAATATCATGTCATTTTTTCTATGTATTTAACCCAAAAAATGGAGTTTGGGCATTATAGACCCCTCCTTGTACTTAAGGTAAATGCTTTATAGCTAAGAAAATTTTGAGGGCTTTCTATGGGGATGAGCCTTGGAAGATCCTCTTCCACCATTGCCTCAACCACTGCTAGATGTCATTAGTTGAAGATTAATGACAAGATGATCAATGCCAAGTTTTTTTTAAAAAAATTATTCCCTTCCTATAACTAACAAGAGGGGTCTAAATAGTTGGTTTGGAGTGCAAGCTCATTAACATGTGATCTTAGCTTCACCAGAGATTCCATTTGGAATAATGTTTGCAGAAAGCCTTTGACCTTACCTTCTATCATCTAAGATAAAATGCCTTACATGATAAATCCATATCTTTATGGACCTCTAGTATTTTGCAACTCTTGAATGGAAATAATAGCTTTCCTTCCAACTCTTCTTCAATCTTAACGACGGTAATAAATGGACTATAAATTCTTTTACTAACCTTGTGAATGAAAATTTTCTCCCAAGATGCCATGAAAATTCCCTAAAAAAATTTTTGGTCATGGTTGTTACTGACTTCCTCTCTACATGGTTTCTCATCCGCCAAAGTTTGATTATGAAATCTCAACTGAATTCTAAATAGCAATGCATTCTTAAAGAGTTTAACCAGGTTAGCCTTACCATGGCCATATGGAATACTAACAATGACTCCTTGCCACTTATACCTTGGAGACTCTTTCACTATGAATTTCTAGTCAAGCATATCAAAATGACATGCACCATGTGCAAATGTTAAGAACCATCAAACACTTTCTTTGTTTAGTAAATATTCTAAACACATGTGGACTTCTGTGCAAACCAACATACCTTCCATTTTATCATCTAACTCACCTATAAATGTGTTGTTTTGGGTCTCTATACTTCACATAATGTTATTTCTAAATCATTCAGGTGGTTGATTATCTAATAAAAATTGGCAGAAAAGATTTTTCTAGATATAACAATAAATGTATTCTCACAGAGCTGCAACCTAGAAGACTTCACTCTAACTTTCCGCTACAGAATTATTCTCTCTCCAATCTTATCCAAGAAAATATCAACTATAATGATGATATAACTCAACATATGACCAATCTAGACTAGCAAATGATATGGTTGAAGGATAACTCACGTAATCTATCCAAGAAGCTAAAGGATCTAAACAATTTTTTTAGGCCTTTCTCCGTTGTGGGAGAAACTCTATCCAACAAGGCAAGGTCAATCAAAATAAATTCCAATTTATCCATAGCGTCCACAAATACAACAGATGAAATGGATATCAACAATGTCACTCCCATTATGGAGAAAGACTTATCTTGTCTATATCAGAAATGGCACTCTCATTATGGAGAAAGACTTTCCTTTCATGTTCATGTTCCACTCTATCTATTTTGGATTTTCATATTCAAACCTTAACCTGCTTTTTGTCCTTGATGTTT
This sequence comes from Thuja plicata, assembly GCA_018584345.1. Taxonomy (NCBI): domain Eukaryota; kingdom Viridiplantae; phylum Streptophyta; class Pinopsida; order Cupressales; family Cupressaceae; genus Thuja; species Thuja plicata. Next base: position 4,322,594 of record MU226504.1, on the reverse strand, counting down.
CTTTGGTGGTTATTTTTGTTTTAAGGCCACTACTTTTTTTATTACTAATTCTCATTGATTTGGTTGTAATATTATATCCTCTAATTTCTGTCAATATAAAAAATTTAATCAAGGTATTTTCTTAAAATCTATATTCCATGGAATTTCGGGGAATGGGGATGAGGGGATGGAAGGGGATGTGATTATGGGACATTTCCTAGAGAGCCAAAAATAGTGGACGACAAGGGATGGCAGTATAAAAAAAAATTAAAATGTGTGTGTGTGTGTGTGTGTGTGTGTGTGTGTGTGTGTGTGTGTGTGTGTGTGTGTGTGTGTGTGTGTGTGTGTGTGTGTGTGTGTGTGTGTGTGTGTGTGTGTGTGTGTGTGTGTGTGTGT
>MU226504.1:4277662-4322162 GCA_018584345.1 Thuja plicata | reverse complement strand
GTGTGTGTGTGTGTCTGTGTCTGTGTCTGTGTCTGTGTCTGTGTCTGTGTCTGTGTCTGTGTCTGTGTCTGTGTTTGTGTGTGTGAATTTTTTAAAATATATTAAGATATTATAGAGAGAGAGATGTCAATAATTGATAACAACAATAAAATACACAAATAAATCACCAATTAAAGAGTTACAATAGTAGTATAACAACATAAATGATAATAGCAGTAGTATAAATCAGTATAACAACATTATAACAATAGTCTCAAACATCAAAACCATGGTCTATAAATATATATATCCAAATCAAAATGTCTGAAACCTGTATCTAGTAGTCTCATACATCAAAATATAACATAATAACAAGCTACAAGTATAGTTTATGAAACTAAGCCTCATTCTAGCTATAAATATCAAATGGCTCAGAATCATCTGAGTCACTATCTCCCTCTTGTAAAAGAGGATAATCTAGTGGTATCCTGACTAGTCCTGGTTGCACCTCCTCCTCATCAATCTACCTAACATCTTCAGGGTCATCATCTCATCATTTTGTTGGTGTCTTTCGATACTCTGTAGTCTTCGGTCTTGAAGTCTCAAAACCTAAGTTACCTGTTCGAGTTTGGGGATGGGTTCGGGTTTGATAATTCAATTTGTGGGTTCGCAATTTTTTTTCCATTATGATTCGTATGGGCTTGTGTGTGTTTCTATATATATGCATTATATATACAAAAAAAAAAGAAAAATATATATAATTGTAAAACTAAATCATTTCATAATATGAATCTATGATGCTTGATCATTGATCAATGCATAATTTCAAAGATAAACATTACAAATTTTATAAAATTGATCATTGATCTATGTTCATGATTCTAAAGAAAAACATCACATTGAATTACTGAACTACAAAATGAAAATTCAAAACACAGTTCATTAAAGTTTGAAACATGATTCAATGTTCATTAATCATGAAAGTGCTCATCAATCATCAAATGAATTATCAAAAAAATCCAAATCAAGTGGTAGATCAACATCATCATTCAAACCCAAACCGGTTTTGCTAGCACTAGATGGTGTCATGTCATCATCATCATCCATATCAACCAAAGTGGCTCTAGAAAGATATCGAATGGTCAGATCAAATTCAGTGCAGACTTGGTTGCTACATCTCAAAGCCTCTCTGGCCCCTTCTTGTGTTTTGCATCCTCACGTGACAAGAGGCACAATTTGTTGTGAATAAACACCAAGTCTTCTTCTTTTTTTGCAGCCAACTAGATATGATACACTGAGTGGATAAAGGAGTATGTACTCCAATTCTGCTCAGCAGAATAAAATCTCGCAACCTAGAGAGAAAACCAATAAATTAAAAAATAAAAAAATACAAGATAAATTCAAGAGTGTTAAGTTTTAATTTCTACAATGTAAGTGGCCAAAAAAATAAGAAAAAAAACTTAAAAACTTACTTGTAATACAATATTAATTGCAAGAGGTTGGAGGTATATATGATCTTTCCCAGGAAGGTACCACCATTTAATAGCATCCATTATGCTTTAATCATTGACAACAGTAGGGTGGAAATCTTTTTCTAAGATAAACGATCCAAATTCACTCCTAACACTTGCCCCTACATCTGAATTGCGGAAGGTTTTACTAAATGCCCTCTTATACCCATTAGCAACCTCAGCATCTCTATATGGTGCCACTCTACCATCAATAGTAAGTACTTATGTGCTATAGTACATGGGAGATAGATAATATGCTAGGAGGTGCAAATGTGTGGTCATCTTGTTCTAACAATGAAGAACAATTGCTTCCACCTTTTTGTATAAGGTGTCCTCAGGATCATTCTCTCTCCTTTGTATGACCTCAGATACTTGGATATCAAATGATGTTAATGTAAGTTATCTTGATGTAAGTTATGTCAATTTAGATATCTCTCAATAAACAAGGATATATGAATGTATTATAACTTACCAATTTCACATTCTCCAACATTGTGTCCATGCTATCATAGACATCCCCCAAGCATGGTTCATTAGTGTTGGAAAATTAAAACACATACATGATAGGTTTGATGAATTCCACTTAATCCACATGAGCCCACCAATTATCATCCAATATCAATCCCTTCACCTTTTGGGCCCTCACTATACTATATTTCTTCCAGATGCCACATTGGTTGCTAATAACCATCTATGACAATGTCTCTTTGACCTTCACAAGAGTCTAAGTACGATTGTGTGAGATGCAAAATGAGTTTCAGCCACCTAAGAAAATTTTAATAGTGAGTTAATAACAAATTAAAAAAATTTAAACAACACACAATATTTTATGATGAACTACAACTGATTTAATGTTTGAATTTATTTGTTGATATTCAACCGAGTTGCAGATGTGATGATAAACATTATCAGATAATGTATTGTCATTGATGTCAACTTATTTGAGTATTATTATGGTGGAAAATTTTTGTTGTGTATTGAAGATGAGGAACAAACAAATTTTATGTGGTCATAAATTGATGACTTTTGTATACACCGAGAGACAATAAGCACAGAGTAAACACATTGTATACCGAGCAAGGGATCACCGATAGAAGGTACTGACCCAAAAATTGATTCAAATTGAGGATGACTAAGATGTTGAGCTGTAAATTGATGATTTAAAGGTAAAAGATAAAAAAATTTATTTGATCAAAAAGCTATGAAAATTCAAGGAAGATCGGACAACAACGATTGAAAAAGTTTTTTAACATAACTGTTGAGGATGGATCAAGCGGAAAAATTAATGATGGAGATTAAGTGGAAAAATTTGAAGGATGGAAATTAAATGAGACATGATGTCTATATAAGAGAAAAGAGATTCATTTTCAATCACACCTAATGCAAATACATGTGATTTTATGCATGACTGATCAAACTGGTTTAAGATAGAACCAAGCATTTTCTGCAGACATAACTGAGCGACAGAAGAAAGAGCAGAACTAAGGAGAACAAGTATGAAGTATGATATGAACTGAAGAAGTACAAATTGATCAGAGGTATTATGTACTTAGCATAGATCTGAAAATCTAAAAAATAGAGTTGTGTTTGAATCACATCATTACTGTATCAGTTTAACCATTGTTACAGATAAATCTCTGAACTGAGTAGGATAGTGAGTAGGATAGTGAAAGTCTTTATTATAACATTCAGAGAATGTTGAGTTTTTTCTTATTGACCCCATAGTGAATGCATGTTCAAGAGAGGAATTTTAGTTTTAAATCCTCTAACCAGGTCACATTTAACAGTGTGCATTGTAATCTTTAACAGGGTTGGCTCTTCACCGACCTCACTTCAGAAGAGTGAAAATATTTTGGGTTACCGGTCCCTGGTGGTTTTTCCCTTAGCAGGGTTTCCACATTAAAAATCTATGTGTCAATGTGCATGAATGTTGTGGATTGTTATTTTACTTTACACTTTACTTTATTGACCTAGATCAGTAGTCACAGTATTAATTTATTGATACTCGATATCTACAACATACTAGCAAGTTTTGGAATCACAGTTTATATTTCACTGAGCTAAGTTTTATATGTGAAATTGTTTTAGTATACATCTAGATGAATTTGGGACTGTAGGATAAATTTGAGGGATAACTAATTCACCCCCCTCCCACCCTCTAAATTAATCTATCAATGGGTATCAGAGCATACAGTGCCTAGAAGAAAGTTTTGAAGGACTTAAGCTAAAGATCAAAATGTATAAGGGATACACACCAAAGTTGAACAAGGATAACTTCTCGACATGGAAAAGTAGAATGAAACTATACCCATCAAGAATTGGAGACAACATTGTAGATTATCTGGATAATGAATTCATTCTACCTTCTGGACCTTTGACTATTAATCAGATGAAAGAGAAACATGAACATAACCTTATAATGGTGGAGATTGCTTATTCACTTACTGATGTAGAATTTGAGGACATCAAGACATGTACAACTTCCAAGCAGATGTGGGATCAACTTTCACTAGTTTATAGAGGAGATGTAAATGTACTAAGAGCCAAAGTTGAAAGTCTTTAAGGAAAGTTTGATGATATGAGAATAAAGGAGAAAACATAACACATTACAGTACCCGACTTAAGGAAGTTGTGAATGCTATTTGAGGATTTGGTGGAGCCATTAATGAAGATACAATTGTGAGTAAGATTCTTAGAACTCTATTTTCTATTTTCTCTGTAAGAGTCTCTGCAATACATGAAATGAGAACAACACCTAGAAATAACATTACTATTGATACTCTTGTTGGAAGATTGATTTCTTTTGAGCTGAATAAATTTGATAAAAGTATTGGTAAATTCTAGTCCTTGTTTTGGTAATCTTTTATGATTATGTGTTTTCTACTGGATTTACCAATTTTTAAAGTAGTGACAGTGATAGTGATGACAAAGAACTTGATGAAATTGAATCTTTAATGGTTAGAATATTGCATAAAGGCAAAGGAAGATATAACGGTAAACTACCTTTGATATGCTTTAACTATAAAGTGAGTGGCTATTTCTCTACAATGTGCCCTAACAGAAAGTATGATGAAAGAAATGATAGATCTAATGACAAAAAGGATGACCAAGACTATAGAAGCAACTGATAGTATGAAAGAAGAGATAACCAAGATTACAAGGATAAAGGTAAGAATGCTTTTTATATTACGGAGGATAAAGATAATGACAGTGGATCTGAGAGTGATAAAGATATTGAGACAGTGTTTGTATCCTTGAAGGATGATTCAGATGAAGATGAAAGGTATGTAGAGACATCACTTATATCTAAAGTTAGTAAACATGACATTTGGGTTATTGATAGTGGCTATACATATCACATGACTGGTGATAAAGGAAAATTTGAATTTATTGAACATTATGATGGTGGATCTGTTAGAATGGGAAATGATACACCTTGTCAAGTGAAAGGAAAAGGTACTATTATGCTGAAAAATCAAATCAAATGTGGGAATGTATACTGGGTAAAAGGACTTAAATATAATCTATTGAGTGTTTCACAGTTGAATAACATAGGTCATCGAGTTGCATTTGAAAACATAAAAGCCCGAATCTATGATGGATTTAGGAAATTGATCGTCATTGGTGAACAATCTAAAGGTAGCCTATTCTACCTTGACACTAATAAAACTACTTGCTTATTGGAAAAGAATGAAGATATATGGTTATGGCATAAAAGACTTTGTCATGTAAATTTTGACAACATGGTTAAGATTAGTTGAAAAAGAAAAGTTAGAGGCTTATCGAGCTTATCTAAACCAAACCATGTAATGTGTAAAACTTGTCAAATGGGAAAGATGTTAAAATCTAGTTTCAAGAGAAAGAATTTTTCATCTAATGATATTTTGGAGCTAATTCATGTAGATCTATGTGGACTAATGAGAGCACAGATCTATTATGGTGATAGATACTTTATTCTATTTGTTTATGACAACTCTAGGATGATCACTATCATGTTCCTAAAAGAAAAATCTGAAGCATTTAAGATGTTTAAGTGGTATAAAGCTAAAGTGGAAAAATAAACTGGCAGAGATCTGAAGTGTTTGAGATCTGATAGAGGAGGTGAATTTATTTTTGATGATTTTTCTAACTTTTGTAATGACTATGGAATCAAAAGATGGGTTTCTGCACCAAGGACACAACATCAGAACAAAATTGCTGAAAGAAGAAATAGATCAATTGTTGATTGTTCCAGAACACTGATGATTGGAAAGAATGTTACACAAACATACTAGAGAGAAGCATTCAGTATAGCTGTATACACACTGAACTGAGTACAACTGAAGAAAGATTCAAACAAAATACCTTATGAGCTATGGTATGGTTAGACACCTAATGTAGGTTATTTTAGAATATTTTGTAGTCAGTGTTATATTCTAAAATATGATCGAAATAGAAAATTTGAATCAAAAAGTGATGAAGGAATATTTCTTGGATATTCTACTAAGAGTAAGCTTACAAATGTTTGAACAAGACATCTAACAAAATCATTGAAAGTGAAAATGTAAAAGTTGATGAATTTTTTGAGCAAAATGATGAGGACAGCATGAAAGAACTGAAATATTACAATAAATTTGTCTACAAGGAAGAACCTGATACTATACTGATGAAGATGCCTAACATTACCATGTAACAGGGTAATATCATCAGGCAACAGGTAGCACAGACTGAGCATCAGCAAAATACTGAAACTAAAGATCATGAACAAGAACACAATGAGCCTATAGGGGAAGATAATGAAGAAGAAATAACTAAACCTATACTTGCTAAATATGTGAGAAGACATCATCCACATAATCAGATTATTGGAGATAAAAGAGCAGGCATGATGACAAGAAGTAAGTTAAGAGATAACACTTATTTAATTTGTGAATTTGAGCCTAAAAATGCTACAGATGCATTAGAGAATGAGGAATGGATTAACGCTATGAATAAGGAAATTGAGAAGATACAGAAAAATAATACATGGACATTAGTACGGAGACTGAGTGATAAAAATGTCACTGGCACCAAATGGATATTCAAAAAAAAATTGAATGAATATGGGAATGTAACAAGAAATAAAGAAAGATTAGTTTGCAAAGGGTATGCACAAGAAGAAGGAATTGACTATGGAGAAACTTTTGCACCCGTTGCTAGACTTGAAGGAGTAAGAATACTATTTGCATATGCTACATATAAAGAATTCAAAGTATATCAGATGGATGTTAAGTCAACATTTTTTAATGGAATACTAGAAGAAGAGGTATACATTGAACAACCTGAAGGATTTTTTGATCTTGATCTGACAAACATGGTATGTAAGTTACACAAAGCTTTATATGGACTGAAACAAGCACCAACAACATGGTATGAAAGATTGCATTCTTATCTTATAAGTATTGGTTTTATTAGAACAAGTGACAACAACAATTTGTATTTAAAAGGAGGAAATGATGATAAGACACTTATTGCTGGAATATTTTTTGATGATATCATATTTGGGGGTAATGATACCTTATGCACTTCATTTACAGATGAAATGAGAAAAGAATTTGAGATGTCGATGTTTGGTGAGATCAAAGTTTTTCTAGGATTGCAAATTTTACAATGGACTACAGGTATCTACATTACACAATCTAAATGCATCAAAGAATTATTAAAGACATTCGGAATGGAAGAACCAAAACCATTTGGAACACCTATGGTGACAGGATGCAAATTGACAAAAGAAGACAAGACACCTGAGGTAAATCAGACTTTGTATAGATTTATGATTGGTAAATTTATGTATGTTGTACACACAAGACCTGACATAGCACATGCAGTTGGAATAGTGGCAATATTTTTTGCTAATCCTAGAGAATCACCTATGATTGCTGTGAAAAGAACTTTTAGATATTTGAAGAATACTAAGGATTATGGACTATGGTATAAAAGAGAAGGAAAGTTTGAATTAAAATTTTATACTAATGCTGATTGGGCTGGGAACATAGATGACAGAAAGAGCACTAATGGTGGAGCATTCTTTATTTGAGAAAAATTAGTTACTTGGATAAGAAAGAAACAAGGATGCGTATCTCAGTCAACTACAAAAGTAGAGCATGTTGATGTTGCGTCAAATTGTTCAAACATAGCAAGGATAAAACAACCGTTGAAAGGAATGAATGAAGAGATCACTGATCCAATGATAATTTATTATGATAATACTAGTGCAATAAATATTTCAAAGAATCCTTTGATGCATGCAAAGACAAAGCACATATCTATTAAATATCACTACTTGAGGGAACAAGTACAAGACAAACAAGTAATACTAGAATATGTATAATCAAAATAACAACTTGCTGACATATTTGCAAAACCCTTACCGAAAGATACATTTGAGTACTTAAGAGGTATACTAGGGGTTTGTCCCTTGTCTATTGGAAACTAAGATGATTAGGAGGTTGCATCAACCTACATAAAATTAGAATATCAGACATGGTGATGCAGAAGATGAACTGGACTGACACAGATATATCAGTATATTGAAAGGTACCTATACTATTGTACCAAGCAACAGTGATATTTTGTTTGGCTATTGAAGAGCTGAATATTTCTTTTTGGCATTGTTGTCAAAGGGAGAGAGTAGTTAAATGAAATATCTATCCATATAAGGGAGAGAAGATTCAATGGAATATCTACTCATTGAAGGAGTACAGAGAAAGGGAGACAAAAGACGTATCTAATCTACAAAGAGATTCAAGAACATATAAGTTAAATCTGTAGAAAGAGTCTGCATTGAGATTCATGCTAACACATTGTTATATTCAAGCTAGGGAGAGCTATAGAATTGTTGTAGTTGTAGAACAGAAGTTTGGTATTTTTTGCATGACATTTTATATTGCATATTTCATATTATGTTTTCATCAATGCCAAAGGGATAGATTGATGAATTGCAATGGATTGAATGTTTGAAGTCATTTTTTGATATTCAACCGAGTTGCAGATGTGATAATAAAAAATTATCAGTTAATACACTGTTATTGATGTCAACTTATTTGAATATTATTATGATGGAAAACATTTGTTGTGTATTGAAGAAGAGGAACAAACAAAGTTTATGTGGTCGGAAATTGATGATAAGAGATAGTGAACATCGAGTAAACATAGTGTATACTGAGCAAAGTGATAACTAAGCAAGGGATCATCAACACAACAAGGTATTGACTAAGCAATTAATTCAAATAGAGGCTGACTAAGATGTTGAGCTGGGAATTGATGATTTCAAGGTAAAATATAAACGTTTTTATTTGATCAAACGACTATGAAAATTCAAGGAAGAATGGACAACAGATATTGAAATGTGTTTTTAACACAACTGTCGAGGATGGACCAAGAGGGAAAATTAACGATGGAGATTAAGCGACAAAATTTGAAGGATGGAAATTAAATGAGACATGACGTCTATATAAGAGACAAGATATTCATTTTGAATCACACCTGATGCGCATACATGCGAGTTTATGCATGACTGATAAAAATGGTTAAAGACAAAATCAAGCATTTTCTGTAGAGATAACCGAGTAACAAAGGAAAGAGCATAACTGAGAAGAACAAGTATGAAGTATGATATGAACTAAAGAAATACAAATTGATCATAGGTACTATGTACTTAGCATAGATCTAAAAATCTGCAAAATAGAGTTGTATTTGAATCATATCATTGTTGTATTAATTTAACCATTGTTACAGACAAATCTCTTAAATGAGTAGGATAGTGAAAGTCTTTATTATAACATTTAGAGAATGTTGAGTTTTTTTCTTGTTGACCCCATAGTGAATGCATGGTCAAGAGAAAATTGTTAGTTTTAAATCCTCTAACTAGGTCACATTTAACAGTGTGCATTGTAACCTTTAACTGGGTTGGCTCTTCACTAAGCTCACTTCAAAAGAGTGAAAATATTTTGGTTACTAGTCTCAGGTGTTTTTTTCCTTAGCGGGGTTTTGACTTAAAAATCTGTGTCAATGTGCATGAATGTTGTGGATTGTTTTTGATAAAGGTAAATACAGGTTTTGAATGTAACCTGAAACCATTTACATCTTAGGATAAAATATAGACAACAAAAACCCTTATAAACATCAAAATCCTACTACACAACAAAAATAAGGACCCTAGCCAACCCAAAAACAAACCCAAAAAGAGTTATAAAGAGTAGCCAAAATATAGTTTCCAGCACATTGACTAGAAAAATACCAGCATAGAATAGAAAGAAAGATTAATTGTTAATTTCCAAGGCCTTCTCAACCTCTTTCTACAAATCTTCCATCTTATGAATGGATTCTTTTAGTACTATCAACTCCTTAGGCATTTCTAGAAGTTTCCTTTTGAGGTCACTTCTAGTTCTGGTCCCTGGACCTAAGCTCCTAGTATCTTCCTCCATCATGATAGTTGTGTTCCCCAACATTCTTCTCTCCACATAGGCATACAGTGCCTTTAGATTAATCACTGAGACCTTAAGCCCCTCATTGTTGTGCTTTAATATTTCCCTGATAATATGCCCATTGTAGTTTATTTTTCCATTCATATCTTTTAGCTTCTCCTCAACCAAAGCAGTAATTCTAGCCGTAATCTCATCGTTCAAATTATTTTTATTTACCTTCATCAAAAGATCCTTTTCCATCTTTTCTAGCTTAACTTTAAAGGGTTCCATGGCTTCTTTCACATCCTTCAGGTTCTACCTCATTTCTTTCATATCCTTGCTAATCCACTTCTCCAGGTTAGAGTCATAGTCCTCTTTGCTTTTGGCCTCCTGCTGGAGTTTATCATCAATGTCAAACCTGATATTAATCTTATTGTGTTTTCCATTTCTCTAGTTTTTCTAATTTCTTTCTCTAGCCCTAAAATTTATCTCCTCATTCAAATCATCCTTGTCTTTTCCCTCATAATCCTTCTCCTCATCTTTTTCTTCTTCTTCCTCCTTCTCTTGGTCTTCTTCTTTGTTATCTCTCTTTTCAACCTCCTTTTTCTCTCATCCTTCTCATTCCCAGTATCTTCCTTTAAAGCCTCTTTCTCATTCATAGGGGCCTCCACCTAATTCACAAGTTCTTCCTCTATGTTCTCCTCCTATGTCATTTCTTCTTCATTATCCTAAGGGGAAATATTTTGGTCTTCATCTTCCTCACCTCTATCCAGAGTTTCCTTCTTCTTATTCCTTTCCCTCTTCTTAGAATCAGCCTTTTTTCCTTCCATCTTGATTCTCTTCATTTTCCCTTTAACCATTTTAGGAATGGGTTTCACGATGTTGTCCCTTGCATAGTCAACAAAGATAAAAATTAACCCTTCGTGCAACACAAGATTGTTGTACTTTTTCCTGTGCTCCATAATGTTGTTATTCAGAGAGCTAAGCACGAAAAAAGGAAAAAAAACTTTCTTGTTGTCTAAAATGATTCACAAAGACAAAGTGAAGGTTGTAAATTTTAGAGTAGCACGCATCTAGAGTGAAGTACTATATCATAACTTTTAGAATGTCAGCCCAAATACTCTTAATTTACGTTATGTCCACATAATATCTAGACCCTTTACTCAGGAGCGCTTCTTCATCTTCAAATTTGGGGAAAAGATTGAAAGCTTGTGACCCCATATGCTTGTTATCCCTATAAAATTTCATAACTTCTATAGACAGACCCATAACCTCAGAAATAGTGTTTAGTATGAGCGAGAAGGACTTACTCGACAGGTTAACCTTGCCTTTTCCCCAACCAGCCACAATTTTTTTTGTCACTTCTTTATCAAAGCCATGCGGTCTTTCCATGTACGAAGTCACTCCACTGCGCTTCATCTTTCTCCATACTTTTTTCTCCTATTTCTATTTTGTGCAATCCAGTGGCACCTCCCTTCTCAAACATCCTCCCATTTTCTCTGAGATGTTCTGAACTTTCAGGGTTCTAGTTGTCAAAAAATTGAGACACTTTTGGTTACTATTTTTCAAGTTGCAAGAAATATCCCACAATTCATGTGAGGTTAAGTATTTCATTATTTTCACACCCCGCTCTTGACAGCTATTACTTCAAACTAACTTAAGTGTCTTGTTCATCATTAGTTTTAGTATTAATAGCACCTTCCTTATGATTAAGTTTATCGTACTTGATAAGACTTAAGATCTCGGTATTAAGATCCACTTCCCCTTTCCAAAATTGGGTGACATCATTATGGGCCCCCACATTGGCAAAACCATCTACAGGCTTGTTTCCTTCATGATATACATGAGAAATATAAATTTCTTGAAACATTTGAAGACTAGAATTAGCTTTATCAATAATATGGGCAATAGTCCATGAAACCTCATTCTTTCCTTTAATACAATTTATTATATTTAGGGAATCTCCCTCTATCCAGAGCTTCAAACATCCCAATTCTTTAGCCAATAGCACAACTTGAAGAGCTACCTTAGATTCTGCAACATGGTTTGTTTGGATTCCCAGAGGAGGAGCTACAGCTAACAGACAATTTCCAGCCCAGTCTCTGATTAATCCTCCCACTCAAGCCCTTCTAGGATTTCCTTTAGTTGAGCCAACAAAGTTTCCTTTAAACCATCCTTTTGGTGGAGCAGTCCATATGATGTTTTCTCTGGAGCTAGGGTCTTTGTTTCTTTGACCCTGTAGGTTTCAATTGAAGATGTCTTTAAAGTCCTGGGATTTATTCTTAAGAAGAGAATCTCTTGAGAGAGTACATCTGAAATTTTCCATTAAGATTCTACAAACTTGATTTGCAACATTCTCATAAGGAGTGAGTTTATCCCTAAAAACTCTATTGTTTCTCTCCTTCCAAAATCCCCATGTGAAGTGGGGGAGAAACATGTTCCAGAGAGTTTTAATTTCTTGTCCAAGGAAAGGACAAGACCATTGTTTTACTAAATCCTAAATATTTTGAGGTTTCACCCATTCCAAATGAATATGTTTGAAAATTGAATCCCACACCTTTCTAGTATAGGAACAGTGAATCATCATGTGATTACAAGATTTAGCTTTAGAACAACACAAGAAACATCTATTGGGCATATTAAAGCCCCTTTTGCAAAGGTTGTCCACTGTGAGGATTTTTTCTGAACAAGCAACCAAAAAAACATGTTAATTCTAGGGGTAAGCTTTTCATTCCATACCTGAGAGCAGAAGGGATGGTCTTCCTAGGAAGAGAGAAGGGCTGAAGTAGAGGAAACAAAGAATTTTCCATTTTCCTCAGGACCCCAAATCAAGGTATCCTACTCATTTTCTCTTAAGAATTAGTGATTAAGTTTCTTATTCACTATTTTGAAGTTTTCATCAATAGGACCCAAATCAATCCAATCCTCATTGATCCAATAATCTGACACAAACTCCTCAACTATGTCTTTACAGTCCTGAATGGAAGACAACCATTCCTAATTTTCATTAAGGGCTATTTCCTTCAGCCATTTGTCATTTCAAAATTAATCTTCATGCCATCTCCCAACTTCCATCGAACCCCCTTCCTAACTAAGTTCTTACCTTTACAGATACTATTCCAAATGAAGGAACCTTGGCTATCCATAGGATTCCTTAAAGTTTCATCTAAGGAGTAAAGATGATATTTACTCTTCAGGATAGTGTTCCATTCCTTTTCCTCTTCAAATATTCTCCAGCATTGTTTAGCCAGCAGAGCCTTATTTGTGTTTTTTATGCTTCTTATACCTAGCCCTCCATGTTTCTTCAATTTACATACCACATCCAAAGAAACAAGGTTGAGCCTTTTCTTCTCTTCAATACCAAACTAAAGGAATCATTTTTGGATTTTTTCTATCAAATCAGCATACTTCTATAGAATTTTGAAGAGACTAAGAGCGTATACTAGAAGCTTTTGGAGAGTGTATTTCAGAAGTTGAACTTTTCCAGCTTGGCTCAAAGTTGCTTCTTTCCAGCAAGCTAATTTATTGTGAAATTTGTCTTAGATGTCATTCCAAAAAGAATCACCAAGTTTCAGACATAAGGGAAGGCCCAAATAAGAGGCAGGAAGCATCCCTATCTTGCATCCAAGGATAGTAGATATTTTTATTTGTCTTTCTTCAGGAGCATTACTAAAATATAAGGAGCTTTTCTCCCAATTTATGGATTTCCCTGAAGCATTAGTATAGATATTCAGAGCCTTTTTCATGTTCCTTTCTTCTTTAACTGAGGCTTCCCCCATCATGTTGGTGTCATCAACAAATTGTTCATGTGAGCACTTCTGCCTTGTAGAAGAAATTTGGAGGCCAATTATCTGACCTTTAATCACCAGACTATTAATATATCTCCCAAGACTTTCCACCATGATAGCAAAAAGGATAGGAGATATAGGGTCTCCTTTCCTCAAACCTATAGAGGGATGAAATAATTAGAAGAGCCTCAATTTACAATAACAAAGGAGGAGACAGTAGTAACCAGTTGCATAATCAGTCTAACCACATCCTTATCAAAACCAAAAGATGATAAAATATTAGAAAGAAAGGACTAGTCAACTCTGTCATAGGCTTTCAAGAAATCCAAATTCATCAAGAACCCTTATTTTTTGGAAGCTTCTAAGGAATGAATTTAATCATGGACAAAAATGATGGAATCTAGGATCTATCTCCCTAGAACAAAGCCATTCTGTTGGGGAGAAATCAGATTAGGAAAAAAATTTAGGATTCTAGAAGTGAGAACCTTAGAAATGATCTTGTACAAGGAATTACAAAGGCTTATAGGCGTAAATCCATCAAAAAATTTAACTCCTAGTTTCTTAGGGATAAGGGAAATAAAGGTGGAGTTGAGTTCCTTTAAGATTAGTTTTAGTACCAACCAACTCCTTGACAACAGAATAAACATCTTTACATGTTATGCTCCAAAAATGTTGAAAGAAGAACAGTTGAAAACCATCCAGTCCTAGGGATTTTTCTCCATCAAATGAGAAAATGGCCTTTTTAATTTCCTAATCCAAAGGAATGGCTTTAAGGTAGGCATTTGTGAGGATATCCACTTTACTTGGTATCGAATCCAGTAATTTTTCCTGGTCTTCCAAGTTAAGGTTTTGATCCTTAGATAACATTGTAGAAAATTACCCCAAGATTTCTTCCCTAATATCCTCTTCTTTAGTGATAATACCTCTTGTGGAGGTTAAGGAATTAATCATGTTTATAGCCTTGTGTATAAGTGTTGTAAGATGAAAAAATCTAGTAGTTTTTTCTCCCAACTTCAGCCAGAGAGATCTGGATCTCTGCCTCCAGAAGGTCTCCTCCTTAGCTATTATATTATGATAATCTACAAGAACTTGATTCTCCTGAGCTTTCATATTTTTAGTTAGACCATTTCTTTGAATTTCCTCATGTGTTTCTTTTAGATCAATTTGGATCTTATTCTTAGACTGAAAAATACCCCCATAAACATCCTTGTTCCATTGTTTCCCTTTAAACTTAAAATTAGCCATTTTATTGACCACTTTAAACATTGCTATACCATCCAATTTTATGTTCTGCCACTCCCTAATTTTATTCTCCAAGTCAGGATGGTCTAGCCACATCTTCTCAAATTCAAAGAGAACATTTATTTTTCCTGAGAAGGGACAAGTAGAAAAGGAGATGGGGAAATGGTCTGATCCAATTCTGGAGAGAGAAGATAGAGAGAAAGAAAATTTAGAATACCAATTTGGAGTGATAAGCACCCTATCAAGATTGACTTGGATTAGATCAGCACCAACTCTATGATTAGACCAGGTATAGTTTAACCCTTCTAGATCAACATCCAGAAAACCTTTGTTAGTAATAAAATCCATCAAATCAACCTTGCTTTCCACTTGGGTAATATTCCCTCCCAATTTTTCTTTCTTCTTTAGAGGGGTATTAAAATCCCCCATGATCATATAGTTGTTCTCAGTGCTGGTTTCCCTAAAATCATGCAACTTCTTCCATAGATTTAATCTTCCTGACTTCATGTTTGGAGTGTAAACATTAATGAGAATCCAGGAAAAATTATCCTTAAGACTATAGACTTTCACAGCCAGAAGATATTTCTCTTCTTTCAAAACCTAGCAGTTGAAACAGGTCTAATTCCAGGAGATAGACAGCCCCCTAGAGACCCCTTCAGAACTACTTCCAAAATTGCCCCCATTTTTTATCAGGTTCATTTTCTTGGTCTTTTCTTTTAACATCTTAGTTTCTTGAATCATCAGAATATATGGTTTAGAGTCTCTCACTAGATTTATAACTACATCTTTCTTATGAGGACCATTGAGTCCTCAAATGTTCCATGAAATGACCTTCATTTAATCATTGGAGAACAAACTTGATGGATGGTGAGTTGTTTACCATCTACTATATTATAGTTTTCTTCCTCTTCCCTCTAGACTTTCTCATATTTCCTTCCTCTATCTTTTCTTGGAGTACCAGTGTCTGCTTTATGTTGTCCTCTTGTCTGAACTTTTCCTTGCTTCTGAGCCCCATTCTTTTTAGCCGACTTCAAGATGGAGATCCCCATCAAGGTACTCTCAAGTTTCTTCCCTTATTTTTTATTCTGATCATTGGCAATAGTGTCTTCTTGGGGAGATCTGAAGCCTTTCTTTCCTCATCCTTTCTTTGAGTCTCCCACCTTTGTCCAAGTATTATTCTTCTCCTCTAGATCTATTACTTCCTTATTGTCTATATTTTCCAAGGGTTTTATCTCTATTTGGATTGAAGGAGAATCCTTATTATTTTTTCTTATTAGGGAGTTGTGATCCTAATCATTCTTTGTACTTTTTTCCTAGATGTCGTCTATTCTCTGAGTGGTTAAGACATTTTCTAGCCCTATCAAGGAATCTTCCACCCTTGAATCCATTATTGTTTCTTCTCCTTTGGGAGAAACAACACTATCTTCCACCCTTGGATCCTTTAGTGTTTCTTCTCCTCTGAGAGGTTCCACACTTTCTTCTATTTTGTTTTTCAGACTAGTCAGCTCATTTATCCTTTCTTCTAACTCTTGTTTTTATGTTTCTTTTTCTTTGCTAGTTTGGGTTTCCCTTATTTTCTCCTTTTGATGGATCTCAACATTCTCTTTAGAGTTACCTTTTGTCTTTTGATCCCTATTTTCTTCAGAGATATTTGAAGGGAGAGTTGCTTCCTCTATTTTTTTCTTGCACTGTAATCTGTGGCCTTTATTTTGTTCCTGCACCTTCTTTTTTTCCTTTTGAGGTTTTTGAGGGCATTGTTTCACCTAGTGACCAGATTTCTTGCATGTGAAGCAAGGAAAAGGCATAGATTCTTATTCGACCTCTTGCTTCCATGTCCCCAACTTTTAGTTAAGTGTAATAACTTGTTGAAGATCCACATTCTGTTGTATTTTCACACAAATCCTAGAATAAACTTGTCTAGTCCTTGTTGTTGTCATTGGGTATATAGAGAGAAGCTCCCCAAAGGCACCAGTAATAGCTACCAGTATATCCTCATGCCAATATTCCAAAGACATTCCAGGAAGACAAACCCAAACTAGAGTAGCTGTGAAAAGACTGTCATTATATTCAAGGCTTGTCATCCATTTCTACAATGATAAAGAGGATTTACCCATCATCCAAGGACCACCACACATAAATTTTGATAAGTCTTCCCCATTAGAGAAATCAAATGAGAAAAAACTTTTGGCATAGAAACAATGTCAACCTAGCCTTTGAGCCTTCATTTCTTATCCACAAAGGACCTTACTAGGTCAATATTCAGTCATGGACCCATAAACTTTTCAACTAAGTGTGAAGCCATGATTGAAAAAGTATGATCAACAATTGGGTCAGGAATGATAATGCAAAAATGTCCCTTAAATGGATCAGATAAAATATTCACATTTGGGAATGAATATTAACCCCAAAAAGACCTAACAAGTTCCCCTCACCTAGAATCGAGGAAAATCCATGTGACTTACCTTCTAGCAATTTTTTTGACTCATCATCAACCATAGGATTTTTATGTTTTTCCACCTCTGGCCGCATGACTGGACTTTTGTTCTTGCTAGACGGAACCAAGGTTAACCCACCAAATTTTTCCTCATCATCTAATGATGATCTAATAATAGATCTCGCTTCCACTATAGTAGATCCCACTGCAGAACCTTCATCTCCCAGCTTCCCTCCCATGCTCGAATTCATAAAACCACCTCTCGCTCTTTCCCCTCCTCCCGATCGCTCCCGCTCCATCCTCACTTCCCAAAAGCATACCGAGCTTAATGTTGTGGATTTCTATTTTACTTTACACTTTACTTTATTGACCTAGATCAGTAATCACAGTATTAATTTACTGATACTTGGTAGAAAACTTAACAGTAAGTTTTGGAATCATAGATTATATTTCACCAAGATGAGTTTTATATTTGAAATTGTTTTAGTATACATATGGAGGAATTTGGGACTGTAGGATAAATTTGAGGGCTAACTGATTCTAACAATTTTATTCAATTATAAAAAAAAATGATAGAAAATGACAAATGAAACTAAATAAATTAAATTTTAAAATTTACCTTCAATAATTCCAATCTCAAGAAAGCTCTGAAAATTGTTTGTGGCATATGGTGATTTGTCACAAACATTTGAATCTCCTCACACTCATATATTTTTTTCACCCATTCTATTTAGGTGTTGTTGTGAGGTTTTCACACCATCGCCCCATCGCAAATGGGGAACCCCTCTTTTTCTTTGGTGATAGGAGTAGTGTTCTTAGGTAGCCTTTATTGGTGGCAGTTTTTAAGTCCCTAGGTCTGACAAGTGAGGTTTGAGTGACTTTTGTTTGCTGGGAAGTCATGTTTGTCTGGGATATGGGAAATAGCTAAGCTAAGTCTATCATGGGGATTCTGATTTAATGTGATTTACTCCCTTTTGATTGAATTAATCCAGTTGATTTGATAAAGTTGTCTTTTGATTTGATTAAATACACCTGACCAATTTTAGGTGTCTACACATTTCACTGAGTGAGTGTCTACAATAGAAAGAAATTTTAAGTCATTTCATGATCTTACGTTGCAAGCGTACAATGAGAGATGACCTTATATCAAGACAGGATTGAGTATTTGGTATTTCATCTTGGAATACTAAGTATTTGATAATGCATGTTGTAGTGGAACAAAACTTACATCAATAGGTGCCAATTTCTTTCAGCACTAAATTGAGGTAGTGGACAGTGCAAAATATGTGATCATATCTAGCCTCTACCAAAGCACCTACAACCCTACAAAATTTTTCATTATCCGTAATTATCATTACCCACCGACTCTATGGAATCAATGAGAATCTTGTAAATGAACTTTGTATCTTTTACTTCCCCTTCACAGTCAACCACCCTCAAAAAGATTGACCCCTTGTGGGATACAACAATTACATTGATTAATGGACAATTTTTGCAATATTTCTTTCCATAAGAGACAATACACTCCTGTTTGAACCTAAGTATCTCTTATTGGTTTTAATTGGGCCTCTATATTTTTTCTCTCACTATGCAATAAGGTGGTGTGTACCTTTTCATATCCAGGGCCTTGGAAACCAAAAGGTGCATTATTTATTGCTTGCACCACCTCCCTCCAATAAGGTGATCTCACTAAGTTGAATGGAAGACCATTCACAAAGAGGCAATATGCATTTTTTTGTCAGCAATATCTCTTCACTCATTTTGAAATGACTTATCTAATGGGCCTCTATTGCGGGTGGTGATTTTTGGTTGTTCTACATCTTCATCCTCCTTAGAAGGCATAGGCAAGAAGGGATGTTGTCTAGAGGCTGATTGAGTGCGTGGTGTTTGTTGGAAAATGGTCAACGCTCCCGTCGAGATTTGTGACAAGGGACTAACTGCCTCTTGTGGATTCTATAAGTCTAGTGGTTGTATCGGGCATTGACAACTTGATCTTTTGGTTCAATGGCAACCACATTTGTAACAAGTGGTATCAGAGCTAGGTCACAGGTTTGAATCCCCTCGGGTAACACTAAGGGGGAGATTGTTGAAAAAATGGTCAGTGCTCCCCTCGGGGTTTGTGACAAGGGACTAACCACCTCCTGTGGATTCTATAATTCTAGTGGTTGCATTGGGAATTGATAGGTTTATCTTTTGGTGCAATGACAACCACACTTGTAACAATGTTAGTATTTTTTGTTTCCCAGTATAAGCACCTTGTTTCCCTCTTGTAACTAATTTGTCAGCATCTTCTTGTTCTTTTATGAAATTTGTTGTTTGCACAGCTGACAACCCCTTCTTATCTAGCCCTGGGCCCTCACACATTAATCCTTTGACCCCCAGGGCCCATAAAATGAAGTTTGACTCAGGAGTGGGAGCTTGTATATTGTGAGTAGAAAAAATTATATTTCTAAATAAACCTCCCACCTCCAAGACATTGAGAAATTCTTGTAGTGTGTCTCCATAAAGGAGACCCTTTATCAATTTTAAATTGTTGAGACCCCTCCCCACCCACTAAGCTTTGACTACTCATTGTTGCAATCTATAACAAAAATGGAAAAAAATATACTTCAAAAATTCTAAAAAAACTTGAAAAAAATTTAAAACTTTTCAAAAACTTGAAACAATCTATCAAAAAACTAAAGAATATGGTTGAAATGCATATCTTTAACACTCAGATCTATTTTTTGGAAGGTATTTGTCACTCCACAATTGATCTCCTTCAAATACAATTACTTCACTTCAAACTTGCAAGATGGAGAGAGAAAATGTGAAATGAAATGTGTTTGGAGGCTCCAGATTAGGGTTGTTTTAGGGTTTGGAGAAAAAAAATTTTAAAAAAAAAAAAACTATTTTTAAGTGAGTTTGGGCCCACTTTAACTAAGTTTGGGTCGTGGGTTCCTATTGGTCCATGCGGATCCAGGCTAGATTCCCCTAGGCCTCTGCTGGATCTGCAAAGAGTCTATGTTTGGACCTATGGGTCTGAATAGATTTGTAGTGGTGCACATGCAAACAGATCCACAAGTCTGAACATGGACCCTATACAGATGCAGCATAGACGGATCCATGAGTTCAAACTTGAATCAGACCTGGACCCAGTTCAAGGGTCCAAGGTTTGAATCTGGTAACGTAGCTCAAAACACTATGAACTACAACAAGTTTTTTAGCTCATTTTGAAGTAAGTCTGTTTATCTTAATGTTGTGGATGAAGTCATAGGTGAACCAATTCCTCTCTATAGTAGATGAACTAGCAATCTGTGAGAGCAATTTAATATATTAAATTTTAAACATATTTAATCACAAATTTCATTGCCAAATATTTTCTCATGTCAAATTTTATTTGAATTTTTTATTTTATCATCCATAGACACAAATTTGAACCTTGTGGGCTCCCCACATTGTCGATTTAGCAAAATAATTTTTTTTTTTTTTAAATGTTTTTATTTATTTCTTAATGTCAAAAATCATCTAAATGTTTTGGGGAAGTATTTTTTTTTTGGGGATGTTTCAGGCATCCCCTTGGCATTTCAGGGATGGCTAGCCATCCCCAAATGTAAGGGATGTTTCCTACAATTTCCAGCTATTTTTAAAATCAGTGACGGCTAGGGGATGTTTCCTTTTCATCTCACTATCTCCAAAATGTTACGGGGGCAGAAACAAGTCTCCTGGGGATAGAAAATGCATTTCTGTGAAAACATAGCATCAAATATACGTTATAAGTAAAGAAACTATGAGTGCTTCAATGGTACTATTATGCCCTGCATACCCCTCCCTACATTTTGTGGAAAAAATGTTGGGTCTCCCTTTTCTCTTTGCTTTCTCCTTGGTTCCTTTTTGTTTCCTTTTGTTCCCCTCTGGTTTTTGCTTCTATGAGGGTCATTTTCTTTTGCTTTTGTCTTCTTTCCTCCAGGACCCGGTCCTGGAGTTTGTTTGTTTTGAGTCAGTCGAATACCATACTTCGGGGTTCTCTGTAGCTATTTCCTCTTTTAGAGGGTATGGTTGTATGGAATCCCCAGACCTGGAGTCTAGAGGTTTTCCTTTTCTGGAGTTTGTGAAAGTAATGCAACATATTTTACCCTAGGGGTATAAATTGGTTTCACTAGTCACTTTCACATCTACCACGATCAAAATACTCAGAGCGATTAAGGTGATTCAAAATGATTAAGTGCAAATTTCTTTTGGTGATTAACAACATTCAAACAGTAGTAAACAGTGGTGCTTTTGCGGTCATTCCAAGGTGAACCAGTTGCAGAGTGCCTCCCGTGCTCACCTTTCTGCATTCTCTATGTTTTTGAGTAGGACCTTCGGCTCTCCTTCTATTTTCCTATTTTTTGGTTTTCTTTCTTTTGTCTTTCTTGGTTTTCGGTCTATTTTTGTTTCTCATCTCTGGTTTTTCTCTTTGTCTCCTCCCATTGGTGGGATGGCTTTTCCAAAGGGTTGTCCACCCTCTGTGCAGTTGTAGTTTAAGTGTAGCATTTGTATATTTTGTACATTGTGTAGCTTTCTGTAAATAGATGTATATATGCTTATTTTTGGTCAGCCTGCGAGTTATTCTTTGGCCATCGTCGTGCCTTGGCCCTTTATAAATGTGTATATTCTACGTATATCCTTCCATTTGTGGAAAGCTCATCACACTCCCTCACGTCTAGACCAAGTTGTGGAGCTTGTCAGAGAGGTGTTCACCACGGTTCGAACTCAACACCTCATTGATTCAGGCCATGGTAGTTTTCTCTCTCCTCTGTCACTTCACCTTAATGGCAGGATTAATTCTCCCATGAGTGGGCATTCAAACAATGTCTTATCTAGCATTCATTTCTCTCATTTCAGCCCACTTGTTGCTATTAAGAGCCTTTACGCCACCTGTTGCGTGGCCACATGATGACCCATGTCAGCCAAGTACGGCTCACTACTAGTCATGTCGACAATAGCTAGTTTGTCCAAACTCTAGGTGTTGAGAAGTCCCTAGGTCTTCACCCCATTTGTGTCACCTAAACTAATACCCCGGAGCTCCCCGGGTGTTGATCAGAATCTGATCCTTGCTAACTTTGATATTCAGGGATTTCGAAGCATGCTAATATTTTTGGATAGGTGCAAAATGGTGGTGAATTCCTTGGAGTCCCTAAAATATTGCTTTTATCATATTATGTATTAACGGTTCTCTAGTCTTGCAGGTTGCAGATAGTCTGATCAAAATGTCTAAAGTGATCACTCCTCCTGATAGTTTAGAGCTGTCAAGTACCTCCCTCTGGCGGCCACAAAAACTAAGGCCAAAAAGATGCTGGCCAAACTACCGCTAACCTCAAAATACCCAAGGGAGGGTGTTCTCGTGGGGTCCAAGATGGACTCCAAGTTGTAGGAAATAACAGACACAAAGCTCAGACTATGGGCTGAAATGCAGGGCTTGGTCCAAGCCATATACCAACAAAGGACAGCCAGAGATGATATGGCTAAATACATGGCCGCCTCCAGAATTATCAAAGCTGCAAGTTTTCCCTGCTTAGTGGAAGAACCAAAGCTGATACTCCAACTAGAGATGCTTTAAAATTCCCCCACCTAGGTTTTTTTTCTCTCTGATCCTCAGCCACTACACTATCCAGCACCCATCGTCAATCTAGATGTGGCTACTTTTATTTCAGGTGTGGGGATCCCCCAATTCAAGGGAGCCATTGTTCTCTCCTAGTCCACATCATTAAAGGATTTCGGCGAAGCTTTCCTTCTCTCCTGGCAACATCTCAACACTCACTAGTTGAAGTCCCCGAGAAGGGACTATAAAAAGATGAAGCTGGAGATTCCCCGCGGGGACTTTAAAGAATGTATTCAAGCGGGGATTATATTTCTATGCAAGCTCTTTAAAGAGCCCTATTCCTGGGAATTTTCAGCATGGATGTATTACTTTCTCTACTACATCACCACCCACAATCAGACCTTCAACTGGGTAGATATCATCGCCAACCATGTAGACGTGTAGCTAAAGAGCTTCCTCCAGACTTCAAAGTTCTACATGACATCTTATGTACCGTGGGCACTGGCCCAATAGAGACCTACTTTTCAGGGTTCACAGATAGTGGGAATTCTTGGGAATGGGCCTGGTCATTTGGTGCCATGGGCTCATTATCCCCAAGTCCAGTGGGAACTTGGCTTCCCAAATTTTTACAGGCTAAATGATGCGTTCGTCTACCACAACATTTTGATACTTAATCGGGACACTGGATACCATTTATTGCAAGAGGTGATAAACCTGGTGAGTACTTATGAAAATTACTTCATTTAATTCCAACAACATACATACATTTAGGTGATCGGCTTCTTTGGGAAATCCTACCTACTCCCTAGGTATTGCAAGGATAGGATCATTCTTTTGGAGTTCTGGAGGCAAATCCTGGAGCTCCACGCATTCTTTGCTTTGAAATATGTTGTATCTATTATGTTCCCAATGGTTTGTGGGAACTATTCTTGTAGTCTCATGGAATCCAAAGAGCCTGACAATGAACTGAAGAGTCTGGGACTGGCAGAATTCCACCATACCAGAAGCAATTTTGATCTACTAGGAAAGATAGAAATGACAATTCCCTGGGTGTCCCCACCACATAAAGTTGACATTGAATATTCTAGGCAGATTTCCAAGATATTTTTGATCTCCGGGCCCACCAGCATTCATGGATGTCCAAAGGCTTGATGAAAGCCATCAACCTTCAGGGTTTCCCAAAGGTTTTACAGATGATGGGCCTCTAGAGAACCCATTGTACAAAGAACAAGGGATCGATAAGTTAGATCTCCCTCCAGTGGATTGGGGCACCCCAAAGAACTTAAAAATTGAAGAGGTATGCCACCCCATTATAGATAGTAGTCATAAATATTTTGAGCAGGTGTGTTCAAGGAGCACCCAAAAAGGCCTAATTGTGCAGAGGTCTACTTCGACCTCCAGAGCCGTGAGACCCAATAAAAGCAAGGGGCAGGAGAAAGAAAGTACCCTGGCCCAAGTGCCTCCCTAAGTGCCTCCCAAAGGCCCACTCCCCATGATGGCATAGATACAAGAATAGATGGAGGTGTCAAAGCTGACGAGCTAGAAAATAAGTGCCTAGCTTTCTCGCGGCTTCCTTGAAACTCCAGTAGCATCTGCTTGCCCGACTGGATCCCTGTCGTTGACATCACAGATGAGAAGGCAGGCATTCATGCAGGTGGAGTCTACAAATATTATGGATGTCGAGACCCCATTACAAAGATAGAAGAAAAAGTAGTAAAACCCTACCCCAAGCACAGACATGGACCCCGGCATGCCTAATGTTCCCCCAGTAGAGGTCAATTCAGATTCCCCTGAACTGGATGATATAACAGAGGTCTCTCCCCCAGACAACAACTTTGATGACATCTTTGGGATGGATGATCTTATGAACCTGGATGGGGAGATAGAGGTAGTGGAAGAAATTGTTTCCCAGGAAAAGGAAGAGATCCCCACCAAAAGGGAAGTCCTGGAGAAAGAAGCTGCTACAGAGAAGGAAGTTTGGGAAGAAGCACAAAAGGAGCCCGAGTGGGAGGAAACACTGGTCTAGGAGACTGAGAAAGAAATAAGGCAAACAATAGATGAGAAACTAATGAATGGGGAAACCGGACCCATAGGATCAACCATACCCCCAACCATCACGCCCCAAATGCCTTTGGTTACTTTGGGTGACCATGCCCCTAGAGTACATTTGGCGAGGTAATCACAGTGACCCAAACATTAAACCTTGGCCAGATACCTTTGCCACTCCTGGAGGATGTTCCAATGGAGATGGATATCCCAAAAAATGACACCGAAGAAGGAAAACAATAGTAGCAGGATGAGGGGAGAGTCCCCAAGGATATGAATGTCAATTCACCTGATATTGAGAAGGATGGGGAAATCCTCGATGATATAGGTGATGTCAATGTCGGTGGATAAGAGATCCCAGACATCACAAAAGAGGACACCAATAGGGAAGAAGACACTGAGGCCCCCGAAGAGCAAGAAAAGGAATAGGAATAGGAACAGGAAAAGGAGAAAGAGCCCAATGACACTACAGGTATCAAGAATGCACTGCCAAACTCTGAAGGGAGTCCCAACACCTAGGCCTTGGCAGAAAAACTGCCCCAACTACCACAATGGCTGGTGGAATCCAGAGAGAGAAAGGCCTCGGTGGCAGTAATAGGTATTCCACTCTCCCTGGCTGAAATAATGGCCCAAAACATAGAGGCCAAGAAGCCTAAAAAGGCCCAGACAGTCCATACCCTCTAGACTGGTCCAGAAGGAAGCACAGTTGAAACAATTGCAACACCTCCCCCAAATACAGATGTAGTGGTGGTAAGGGGCGAAGATTATACAATCATGGAAGTGCCTCTAGGGAGGAGAGACAAGCAGGGAGAATTAGACTTGCTACAACAGGTAACCAGGGCAGTAGAGGCCTGGTATGATAAACAAACCCAAAAGTTAAAGGAAGAAAGATAAAAGAATGAGAATCTCCTCAGACTTCTGATAGAACTTATGCAGCCCCTGGTTGAGATCCACTTGGAAGATTCCACCTCTGAACTACCGCTTACATAGGGTGACATGGATACTCTAAGAGCCATGAAGAAGAAGGCCCAGGCTATGGACAGGTGGGTTACCAAGCAGATAATGGCCATAAGGCAATTTTTAGTTGTATCACTCTTGGATCTTTACCAAATCAACAATCTCTTGAATCAGGTGAACATCTCCACTGTCCTATTGGAGGGAGACTTGGAGAAATATGAAGGATGGAAGACCGGGTTAGATGAAGTCATCAACTCCGAGGAAGAGGCCATCACAGAGATAAGAATTTTGGGGGAGGAATCATTTGAGTCCCTCTGGGCCCAGTACTCTAGACTTGGCCTCAAGATTGAGGTATGCAAGCAACTAGTTAAGGACCTGAGAGAGAAAATAACTATGGTTTGGTATCCTTTGGGCCTATTTAAATCATTTATTGTAAGTGTGTCACAAGTTAATGCCTTCACCACCATAACATGTGCCCTAGAGGACTATGTCCTTAGTAAGTATGATGAGCTGATGGAGTCCCTGTATCAGTCTGTCGGGGACTTCGATAGAGGAAAGCTATCAAGAATATCTAAGATGATGCTCCAAGGTCATGATGCCATAAAATTAGTAGATGAATTCTGGAACGGGGCTGAAGAAGTTGAGGAGAAGTTTGAAGCTATCCATGACTAGTGGAAAAGTATTAAGGACATAGATGATGATGGTATCAGCCAATTTTTGGAGGCATTTAAGAATAGTTAAGGGCAATAAAATTCTCCAGATTCCAGGGATTATCATCAGTAGGGTGCATTCTTTTAGATTCATTATTCTTTGAGTGTAAGCTCCTGGATCCCGGAGTCCCAGATCCAACAATTTTGTATTCTTTTGGTGGCCTATGTTAAGGTTCCCCAGAGCTGACTGGTCACAATCCAGTAGTTAATAACAAGGTCAAAAAGTAGGTGATCCTGATAGAGTGTGTCACCTCAAAGGATGGTTATGACAGATGGTCTTCCTGAGGTGCCGCTCCCGCATTAACTACCTGGCACATCGAAGATAGTGAGCCACATATTGCATTAATAAGGCATGTAGCCTCAAACCTTGAAGGGATTGGATTTCTTCTCTTCTCCCTCCAACACTCTTCTTGATGCTAATGCTTCCATACTTCTCTTCTTGTCTTATTCTTTTGACATGTCAGACCTCTGCTCTTTTTGAGGTAGTTGTAAAGTGGTGTAGGTAGTACCAGCCACCGGATATTATATTTTATTGTTGAGTATAAAGTTAGATTAGGTTAACTTTAGGGCAAGTATGTGTATAAATAACAAGTCCAACCTCATTTCAAGGGTCGACAAAATTGATGATTTTGCAGTCCATACTGTTAGCTTTCAGCATTTCATTTCTTGTAGTTGCAGAGCTCATTACTCAGTAGTTATTAATAGTTCTTAGTACATAGACACTCTCTTGGAGCTATTGATGTACACACCAGTGATGCTGAAAAATAGTTAATGAAGAAGGAAGGATTCTCATAATGATGTTGTTGGTGTCTGTATCTTTGAGTTAATACTCTTTTATGTTGTATGTTTCTGATGTCCTTTTCTCTAATGTTTAAGTAGATTAACGACCTCTTTCCCCTTGCTATTGAACATGTATGAATTTTTGGTTATGTATATGTTTAGTATTTAGTAGATTTCATTAGATCATGGTTAATGTTTTAAATTTATTTGCATAACTATAAGTAGAATGGATACACACTAACCCTGGCATATCTTTTGAATTTTTTTTTATATTCCAAATTATTGCAGGAAACCCTGACCTAACAAAATCCCTAGAGAAGACGAGCCAAGAAAAACCAGCTATCCCTCCGAACAAAAATAGTTACACACCCAACTTAGCTCTTACACTATCGAGACCCGACACTCAGGTGCTTGAAGACTCAGAGAATTTATTCCCCAGACAACCTTTATAAGCAAATTTGGCCAGTACCCCGATACCCGGTGATAGCTTACATCTATTTATGAGACTAGTCACAAAGTCCTGTCAATAGAAATTGGTGCTAGAAGGAGGGCATGGGCTCGTCCCCTTCAAAGGATTTAGACTTTACACCACCTAAGGGTTTCCCAAGCCATAGTTTTAGGAATTAGACCTTTAGTGAGATTGCATCATTTTCACCTGCACAATTTGAAAGAGTCCTTAGATCAGCCCCCAATCCTAGAAGGTTTGTTGAACTTGAGCCTCCTACTCGAAAGAAGTAGACCCCACAAACCAAGCAGCCAGCAAACCTTGTCTAGGGATCTACTACATCTCAAAATACCCAAGTCTCCCAAACAACCCCAGGGACCAACACTCAATCTAGCCAAAATCAAACACCCCTGATGGCTACATACTTTGGTAACACTGGGCCCCCAATGGGGTAGTTCCCTAGTGCTACCAATGATCTTCCTCCACATCAGGAGAAGATCTGTCCCTGATATGAGCATATAGGCTCACGAACCGTAGAAGAGAATCTGTAGGCATATAAAGATGCCATGAACTGACACCAGATCTAACATCAGGATGTTGTGACCTGGATGTTTCCTTTGTCCTTGGGATAGAACTAGTTAAACTAGTACCTTAACATGTTGGCCAACTCCATCAACAATTAGCAGGATATGGAAGACACCTTCCTAGCGGCCTTTCGCATACGCGTGGACCCAGCATGGTCCCACGGCCAGTTTATCTCTATTACAAAGGAACCGAATGAACCCCTTGCAGCATTTAACCGTCAGTTCCAATGAGCCTTAAAGCGATGCATGGGCCCCTTCATCCCATCTATGGATGTAACCATCCAGACATACCTTAACATAATGGACCCCTTTGTTTCCACTCTCCTATGGAGAACCATCGCCCCCAATGACCAGGATACTCTGGCAAAGGTTTACAACCTACCCTTGGAGTTATCCTGCGGTCTAAACAAAGCTCCTGATGGGATTAGGTAGAACACATATTTTAACATGATACCCAGTAGAACTTCTTATGTTGAGGGATACAACCCCAATCAGGCAATGGGTGCCCTAGCAATGGCCATGAACCCACCACCGCTAATAGACCAGCAGGCCCAGTACGTATACCCATCGCAAACCTAGACAATACCAGGTCTAGAATTTATTCCCTGGAAGCAGGCACAGCAAATGCAACCACTAACACAACCCTCTAGATTACCTTTCTTCCAATCACCCACGGCTGGAGGATTGTCATCCTCAACTCCAGAAGCTGTTGTCATGTTCCCCGGAAATAAACCACAATAATCGTCACACTGTGACATGAACACCAAGTTGTCCACCGATGTTGAATCCCTCTGATGATTAGTGTCCTCCCTGACTGTGGACATGGGACAGCTGAAGGTGGGGCCTTCCACACCTCACAACCCCAATTCCCAAAGAGGGAATATCTTTTCCATCCAATGAAATACCAATACCGGAGGAAGGAACTACAACAACAGGCCTCAGCTCAACCAACAACAATGGAATAACAATGCAAACACCGTAGGTCCTCCTCTGAACCAAAACACTACTTAGGGTAGTGCTGGACCTAGTCATTCTGCACAGCTTGCAGAATTCCACCTTGAGACTAATTGGTGTAGATTCCATGACATTGACTCTCATTCTGAGGTGAACTGTGCCACATTGGAGAAGGTTATATTGATCTCCCAGTTGGACAGACAACAACCTATCGATCCTACTCCCCCGAAAATACCCACACAAGAGCCCACTCATGGTGTCTTCATGCACTAGTACAAAACCAATAATATATGACCAAATAAACTACCAAAAATTATAGATAAATGACCAAATTTGGTCACATGATCACTGGTAGTTTATTGCCGGTCATTTATCTTGTGACCAAATTTATGACTAAACTATTTTAGTCATTTATTTGGTCATATATTTAGTTATTTATTTAGTCATTTATTTGGTCTTATATTTAGTCATTTATTTAGTCATATATTTGGTCATTTATTTAGTCATTTATTAAGTCATTTATTTAGTCATATATTCGGTTGTATATTGAGTCATTAATTTGGTCATATATTTGATCGTATATTTGGTCAAATATTGAGTCATTAATTTGATCATTTATTTGGTCATATATTTGGTCATATATTTAGTCATTTATTTGGTCATATATTTAGTTGTATATTTGGTCATATATTTGGTTGTTTATTAGTTCATTTATTTGGTCGTATATTTAATCGTATATTTGGTCATATATTTAGTCATATATCTGGTCATATATTTAGTCATTTATTTGGTCATTTATTTAGTTGTTTGTTTGGTCGTGAAATAAATAATATTTTAAATACCATGAATTTAAATATATATAAAAAATATCATATTAAACTTGAATTCTAAAGCATAACAGAAAATAAAAAAAATATTACACATGAACAAACTACAACCAAGTAAAGTTACAAGATTGATTCAACATCATGATAAATAAAGATAATCGATTTATATAAAAAATTAATGCAAATATACAAATTAAAACAAAAATATTTGTCATTCAAAGTATGGAGGGTGCCAAAATATATAAGTAAGTTGTCAAAGTTATCTAAAGAGTATATACATAAATATAATCAAAAATATCAAAGTTATCTCAAATATAAAGCACTAAGCCAAGATGTGTAACAACTAGAACATGATAAACATGTTGATCAACTATGTCATTTTTTTCAAATACTTTAGTGGCCACCGTGTGAAGGTTCCCTCTTTCTCTTTTGGACGAAAAGCTCCATCTATTTTGTCTTCATAAGCAAGGGGTACGTTACTTGTGACCTTTACAATGTTTACATTTGCATCTCCTATTTTTTTCAAGTTGATTCCATATATAATAGATAGGGATTGAATCTACCCAATGCCCACAGCATCAATCATATGGATCCAACACCTTAACTTTATCCCCTCCTTTGAGTTTATCAACACATTTCTGCAAAAATAAAAAAATAACACATTATATTACATAGATAATGAAAGACCAAAAATATAATATAATCATAAGTTTCTAAATAAGAAATTTAGTCACTAGTGTAGAAATATAATTCACAAAATTCCCAAGTAGAAAAAGATCTGTTGACAGTGCATAAAGTAGGGAAGGAAATACAACTATTGTTTTTATCCATGCATGTAAAAGAAATAATAAAAGATCAAAATAATGTCAAGATCTAAGTTCCTAAAAGAGAGTACATGCAAATAAAGACATGATCAGTTACAAAGATCACCCTAACCCTAACCCTGACTCTAATCCTAACCCAAACCCATAACCATACATCCTAACTATAAATATCACCGTAACCCTAACTATAACCATAATTATAACCCTAACCCTTTCTCTAACCATTAAGATAATACTAATCCTACCCCTCACCCTAAACCATATTCCTAAACTAGACATCCTAACCCTAACCCTAACTCTAACTCTAACCCTAATCCTAATTCTAACCCCAACCCAAATCCTTACTATAAAAAAACATCCTAACTATAACACTAACCCTAACTATAAAAATCACCCTAACCCTAACCCTAATCATAACCCTATCTATAACCCTAATAGTAACCCTAACTCTAACCCTAACCCTAGCTCTAACCCTAACCCTAACCCATAACTGTACATCCTAACCATTAAAATCACCCTAACCCTAACTCTAACCCAAACCCATAACTATACATCCTAACCATAAAAATCACCAACCCTAACCCTAACCATAAAAATCACCCTAACCCTTATCCTAGCTATACAAATCACCCTAACCCTAACCCTAACTCTAACCCTAACCCTAAACCTAAGTAATACGCCAAGAGTAATCCTTCTTGAGGTGCCTATTTTAATCATCCCTAATACACAGGAAAAATAGGTGCACTCAAGAAGGATTACTCTCGACATATTATATATATATAGGTATATATAAGCTAGTTATTAACTTTATAATCAACATTTTTTTTGTTCAGATTAGGGTTACCTTTTTTACTTCAAGTCAATCAAGGGCCACACTTCCAACCTTGGATCCTTGAATTGTAAATCTAGATTCATCAAGGGCCCAAGCTTATTTACTTTTAATCAATTGTTACTTGCTAACTAACACACTAAAATGTTCACATTTGTGTGCCCATAACTTCTATAAAAGGACTTCAACCTAGGTCATTTCAGCTACAATCACTAACCTTTGACATGAATTGAATTATTAAAAAGTCATACAATACCATTGGCATAGCTTTATCTTTGTACCAATAATCATGATTACACCAATTTCTAGCATTGCCAATATCAAATCTTAATTCAAGCATTCATTAGATGTCATCACAACACCATCTCAAACATTGCATTGTTGATGCTCAACATCATTGTGTAACAATTGCCCTTAGTTGATAGTATTTTATTTTTTACTCAAAGTTAATCATTAACTTAATCAACCAATTTTCTATCATAAAACCTAGAAGTGGTGATTTTAAAACTTCTCTATTCACCATGGTGGCGACATCTTGATATCACTCCCATTGCTTACACTTTATATTGTTTGGCTTCCATAATATTTTGATGTCACACATGTGCTTACACTGGTGTATATATACTCATGTATATATACTCATGCATATATACACATGTGTATATACACACATATATATACACATATGTATATACACACATGTGTATATGCATACATGTGTATGTGTGTGTATATATGTGTATATGTATGTATACACATACCTATGTATGTGTATATATACACATGTTTGTATATGTGTATACATATGTATATACATACAATCAGTGTTAACAATTAGTGTTAACACCCTTAATAGTGTTAACACTCTCATTATTTTAATGATATCTTGCTTGAACAATGGATGCTAAATAAACTGAACATGTTATTATCACGTCCTCCTTTGTAGCTACATTTTGTCCTCTGAAAAACTAACACATTGTCAAATGTTATGGATAGGTTTAAGATTTATCATTTCTTAGTCTTTTAAGACTAACACTATTTTTTGTATTGTAGTTGTAGGAAAGTTGACCAAGTTTTGTAGAATATTGAATCCTCAACTTGCAATCCAGCACATACTTCCTTGTGTGAAGGTAATTTTATTTGTACAAGCTATACTTTCATCAGAATTCTTTATGCTCATTTTAACTATTGGTATACTTTCACTTCTATTGTTTAGTTTTTCATGAAGTTAGATTTTTCTTGACAGGACTTGTCAACAGATTCTTCATAGCATGTCCATTCTTCCTTGGCTTGTACAAGCTATACTTTCATCAGAATTCTTTATGCTTGTTTTAAAAATTGTTATACTTTCACTTCTATTGTCTAGTTGTTCATGAAGTTAGATTTTTCTTGACAAGACTTGTCAACAGATTCTTCATAGGATGTCCATTTTGCCATGGCTTCTGTTATCATGGGTATGGCTCCTATTTTTGGGAAGGTAAGATTTGATTTGGTAGATTGTATCTTATTCTCATCTTTATGCATTCTATAATTGCTATAAAACATTTTATATGATATTCTCATTTAGTATTTTGTGGTAAATGTTACCCAAATTTTCCCATTATGAAGATTTTGGCTACAGGTGCAGTAAAATGAGGCTCCCATGAGTGTTGAGCCCTGCCTGTGAGGTTGACCTTAATTAGTTCCTGATCTTGTTTGTGTTTTTACAGTCTCTTCAGCTCTTATTTTGCTCCTGCCCATGCAAAATATCTAAGTGTTAAAGAACCTATGTGTTTGATAAAACCTAGTTACCCAAAACCTATTCTATTTCTTTATTACCTTTTGGGTGACTTAAGTGCTTCAAATTCCCATGTGTACATTTATACTCTGCATTAATTCTCTAATTCACATGATAAAAGTAGAATATTCCAAATCATCTAGCGACCTGGAAACTCTTGCTAGTCTCATGATCTCGCAAAAGAAAAGAATATTCCATTTTGATCAGGAGACTTAGCAACGATCGTTGGATCAAATGACGTTCAGAGGAGAGTTGAGTAATCTCTTAATATAAACTAGAGTTGGCAAAGGATCTAGAGATCACGTGACTCAGTGTAATTCCTACTTACAGGTGTGACTTAAGTTCGAAGATGAGTTAAGTTAAACAGCCTTTCGGTCAGGTGGTCTCGTAATCAATGAGAATATTCTATCGAGACACAGAGACTTGGAGACCGCCGGCTAATTTAAAAGGGGTTTAACTCTTGTCACGTAATCTTATGATAAAGCCAGGGTTAGTGAAAAGGTTGGGAGACTTAGCGGCAAAGAGAAGGAATTAACTCGAGGTTATGAGACATTGACCGGGTAGATAAATGATCTAGTGGCTACATTTTAAAATATAAAAGGATTGAAATCTCAACCGTCAATACAAATATCCATGCCACCTGTGACCGTTAGGATTTAAATATTCAAAAGGAAATTCTAATATCTAATCTCAGAAGTTATTACAGAGCCAGCTTGCAGAGAGGTAGATGAATCAGCCAACTTTGCAGAAGCAGAATTGATGGTGGTAGGAAGATTTTAGAAACTATATCTGATCGATCAAGGATATTTCTAGGATGCATTTATGAATGAAACTGACAGTGTTAGTGTTTCTAGAAAAAATCTAGTTGTAATCAATTCTAACCCTAACAAGATCAAATTGACTCCAAACCTGCGTGCTGGGGAGTATATATATCACTTTTGAGAGCTTTAGAGCTCAGAGTTTTCCTGACTTGGAAATTATCAATGGCATTCTTTCTACCCTTTGATTTATGTAGTTTGTAATCTTTCATTGATATTTAGATATTGCAGAGGCTTTTTGTGACATCTTTTCTGTCCATGGGCTTCCTTGTCTAAATCTCTCTTACTGAATTACAATATATTGAGTGATTTCTAGTGAAATATTAGAGTCTTTGAGCCCTCTTTCTTTTGCAATACTGTGTACTACTGTGGATGATTTGATTTAGATGAGTTTGTGGATATTCTATAGTCCCCTGTCATTTTGTCTCATTCATGTGCCAAATTGCAAAAGTGGATGTCTTCTTGCAGGTCATAAGCCGTGTCTACTTATAGTAAATATGCTATTGTTTGTGAAATCACTTCGTTCCTTGAATAGCCTTTGTTTGTCTCGGGCCTCTCTATGAAATATTTATGCAAGTCTATCTAGGAAGTTGTGTTCTTTTGTTCCAAGGTTTT
Organism: Thuja plicata; assembly: GCA_018584345.1. Taxonomy (NCBI): domain Eukaryota; kingdom Viridiplantae; phylum Streptophyta; class Pinopsida; order Cupressales; family Cupressaceae; genus Thuja; species Thuja plicata. Next base: position 4,287,056 of record MU226504.1, on the reverse strand, counting down.
CATACTGAGATTAGTCAATATATTATGATTTAGGTCATCTTTAGTGTATCACCTAGTAGGATAATTTGCTTTCAGACATTTCCCTTTCATGCATTCTTTCTATCCCTTTTCCTTCAAGAATTTACTTTCCTGTTAAGAAGCAAATTTGGGTGACATATCAGTAGGAACCAGCCTAGAATCTAGAGGTCTTGTCTTGGTTAGCAAAAGGTCCCACAACCTTGAGATGATTCCCATGTTACACTAGATTACCAAGACTAAAAGAGCTTGGATAAAGGGTGCAAATCTAGGTGTCTAACAGTTCTGGCATGCCCAGTGGGATACCAATTGAAGTTTACTTACCAAGATTATGCTATTTCTGATATACTGGTTGCATAATAAAGACTTAAAGAGGTTTCCCTATCAAGTATATCTGACGAATCCATTGGTGAACAACAGAAGACTCATTCCTATTAAAAATTTATGAGAAAAGTTGAAATAAGAAGCTCAAAGCTTTATGAGTTCACACAGTTGCCTTCCAAAAGGAACTATAGAAGATCATTTCAAAGAACATCCCCTACTAGGAGGGTATAGTCTACACCACCTGGTACTTTAGAGAGGAGACCCTAGCCTTTTCATTCCAGAAGAAGAGGAAGATCCCTAACCAAAGAGTTACAAGAAGATTCAACTCCACCCTCGAGTACAACTCTCAAGTTTGCTACTCAGCAAGTCACAGCTCCTGCAATGGCGAGGTTGTTTTCTTTTTCCCCCTTCAATCAAGGAATCCCCTTGAACTTTGCTCAACATCATGATGTACCTCTGGTAGTGCTTAAAATTCTACCAAATTTCACAGGTGAAGGGTAAACAACAACTTTTGAACACATAAGAGACGTAACTACCATCTGTAGTATACATAACATCACGGAAGAAGATGTGGCTACCAAGATATTAGTAGCCTCTTTCAAAGGTAAGGCCTTAGAATGGTTTAGAACTCTTGTTGTTTGTTCCATTAATTCATGGGATAGATTAGGAGATGCATTAAGTAAATACTTTGAGGATAAATCAAATAACTTATCTCTGGTAGAGCAACTGACAACCATTAAAAGAGCTCCTCAGGAACAAATGACAAACTTCAATAGCAGATTTCTCAAGATAGGGAATAGAATTCCTACCTCAGTAAGGCCTTCAGCTAATCATGCCTTCCTATATTTTTTAAGAAGTCTAAATAGAAATATTTCTATCATGATTCAATCTATGGGAGGTACTTCATTACCTCAAGCTTTTGACATTGTTGTCAAGGTAGAGAACTGTCTAATACAAGCTGGCATGATAGCCCTGAGGCCACCTATGCCCATATTCCCTGATATACAACCAAGTATGCCTTTTCAAATAACTCCAATTCCTCCAATACCCACTATTGTAACACCTCAAGCAAGTACCAGTTATGGGGAAGTAAGGGAGGACCCTTCCCGGGAACCATTATAATTAAGAAGCAATCAGCAAGAGATGAAGAAATTAATGCAGACTATAAGTAACAAGCTGATTAGTATAAAGAAACAAGGATAGGGGAGTAGACCCCCTCTTCAGTAGAAAATTTAGAGTCCCAATCAACAATATCAAAATCAGGGACAATCCTATCAACAGAATAGATCCCGATTTCAAGGAGGTTATCAAGGGCAAAGGCAAAACTACAATCAGAGACCATCTCAAAATTATAACCCTAACCCTCTCAATTTTGCAAATCCAGTTAGGGATGTAGTCCCAAGTCAAAATAACCTTTCTATAGAGATGGAGTGGTGTTACCCTTGCAATCAGTCACATAACTAGACAACATGCTTAAATGGGAGGGTACACCAAGCACTGATGGTTCAAAGTGCCTCACTTACCCAATTAGAGGTTTCTCCTAATGAACCACCTCCTCACCAAGAGGCACAACATGATGAAACTTCTCTTTTTAATTGGGAGCAATAAGATTTCAATGGAGTAAATGGTGAATCCACCATTGCTGCCAACACCAGGTCTAAAAGAAGAGCTCAAGACATGGAACAAACAGGAGATAAGGCTTCTACATCTGCAAATATTCACCACCCATTGCTCCTATCATGTTGAAGAAGGACTTACCATTCCAGTCAAAGAAAATCAACCTTTTAAGGAGGTTGAGCCTATCATAGCAAAGACACACCAAATAGTACACATAGTTGTACCCTTCAACATAGTGGATAATATGAAGAAAAAAAATATCACTATGTCTATGTGGGACTCTTTGGCTATTTCGGAACAACCTGAAATATTGAAGAAAGAAATCACCAAAGAGAAGATTCCTCAGCCGCCTACAATAAAAGAGGTTGTTAAGCTAGTATTTTTTAATACTGATCATAGGGAAGAGATTCCAAGCAACAACTCTAGGGCTAATACCGTGCAAGGTAGGAACTCAAAACCACCCCCTTTTCATGTATCTTTAATTCTTGGAAAAATTTTGGTACATAATTGCATGGTAGATAGTGGGGCTACTAGCACTATTATGCCTAAGAAGGTGGCTGACCAAGTAGGTTTGAAATATGAGCCTTTCCAAAAGAAATTAACCCAGCTTGATGGTTCTTTAGTGAACATGATAGGTGTAGCCAAGGACATAGGTGTAGCCAAGGACACTAGTTTAGTCCTCCATGCAAGCCCTAATTTCTCTATCCTGCTTGACATATACATAATAAACCTCCCTGCTTTATTTTTCATATGCTTGTCAAGGAAATTTACAGCTAAGATAGTGGGGTATCTTTCCTCTGATTGGTCACATATGCTTTTCCATACAAGGTATGGGACTAAGGTCACTATCAAGTCTGGATAATTGGTAGCACACCATGTAGAACCCTATGTGTCCAATGTACTTAACGCAAGTTGTCTTGCACTTGATGATGATGACTTCCCAATCATCAGGGAAACAACCACCAAGCTAGAAGGTATCCCAGACATCTATTTAGATAAGTTACAATCTCAAAGACTCTCTGAGGCCCAGGCCAATTTTATTTGGGATGCTAGTTTGGGGTCTTATTTGATCCAAGAAGAAAATTGCATAGAACCAAATCTCTCCAAGGGAAACAAAGGTTTAGAAGATCAATGCGGCCAAGTATGGGAGCTAGACTTCGACAGTGCTAGAAGAAAACATGGTGCTGGTGGTGGTGCAATGCTAGTTTCTCCAAAAGGGGAGAAGTATTATGCTTCCTTTAGGTTTAGTTTCTCCTGCACTAGTAACATTGTTGAATATGAGAGCCTAGTGAATGGGTTGGAATGGGCCAAACAGAGGGGAATCAGAACCCTAAAGGTATATGGTGACAGTGATCTGGTTGTCAGCTAAGTAAGAGGGATAATTGTGACTAAAAGTGATATAATGAGAGCATATAAGCATCAAATTTGGGATGCAATTGAAGATCTCCATGATTTCAATATCTTTGCAATCACTAGGAAATTGAATCAAAATGAAAAAAGATTAGTTGTTGTTGGATCTTAGAATGATATCCCTATAAGTTATTCAAAAGAGAGAGATCAACAGCATATCAAAGTGATCGTTAGACCTTCTATTCCTGATAACAATATCAATTGGCAGGTGTTTGATAGTGACGAACAAATTCTACAGTTCCTATTTGAAGAGGACATTTTATCATAACATAACCAAGATAGATTATTTCAAAACTATGGTGATCAAGTGATACAACTAAGATCTAATAAAATGCTTAAAGGGCTTGTCATCTGGAGTCTGTCTTCAACAAGGATGACCAAGCACAGAAAAGAAAAGTTGGTCTGGTAGTCCAGCAAGAACATTGTACTAAATTAAGGTTAGAACCAGGTAAAAGTTTACAATTTTGGAAGGTATATACTAATTCAGAAGAACAGGCTTACACCTGGTTATTTTAAGAATTCAATGATGTCTTTGCATGGCAATATGAGGACCTCAAAGGATTTGACCCTGCCCTTTCTCAACATACTATTGAATTGGAACCTGATGCCAAATCGGTCAAGTAGAAGCAAAGGCCTATAAATCCTAAGTTAGAACCACTCATGCATAAAGATGTCCTCAAATTAATAGAGAGCAGTATCATCTACCCCATCAAGCACACCAATTGGGTTTCCAACCTCGTTCATTTTAGGAAGAAGAATGGTGAGTTAAGGCTATGTGTCGACTTCAGAGACCTTAATAGGGCATCCCTAAAGGATCATCATCCATTACCCTCTATGGAGAAGATCCTACAATGTGTCTCTGGATTTGAGAGATTTTCATTATTGGATGGCTATTTGGGATACAATCAGATCTTGGTTCATGAAGAAGATCAATATAAGACTGTGTTTACAACCAAATGGGGGACCATGGCTTATCAAAAGATTCCCTTTGGTTTGTCTAATGCAGGTGCTACTTTTCAAAAGGCAATGGATATGGCCTTTAAAAGCCTCATGTACAAATTTTTATTGGTCTATTTAGATGACATAACTATTTATTCTAAACATGCAACAGACCATATAAAACATCTGAGGAAAATACTTGAAAGGTGTAGAGAATTTGGGATATTTCTTAATCCCAAGAAATGTGTGTTTGCAGTCCATGAAGGAAAACTATTGGGATATATAGTATCCAAAAAGGGAATTACAGTAGACCCTAAAAGGATTGCAACTATCCTAGAGCTACCCTTACCACATCACAAGAAAATTCTTCAATCTTTCATAGGAAGGATTAACTTTGTCAGACATTTCTTGCCCAATATTGCAGATCTGTTAAAGCCTTTGACAGCAATGTTGAAGAAGAATACATCTTTCTATTGGAACAAAGAAGGGAAGGCCAGTTTTCAAATCATTAAAGAGTCCCTGATAGGAGCCCCTGCTCTGTTGAACCCAAACTTCAGTAAGGATTTTATCCTTTACACTTATGGAGGCTATTTTTGCAATATTGACCCAAGAAAATTCTGAAGGATTGGAATAACCTATTGCCTTCTTTAGCAAAGGTCTAGAAGAATGCGAATAGAGATATTCTTTTGTGGAGAAACATGTACTCGCTATAGTGAAGAGCCTTAAGAAATTAAGATATCTATTAACCCATAGCAAGGTACAATTAAAAGTAACTCATCCTAGTGTCAAAGAGTTCTTTCTTTCTAGGGACATGAACGAAAAAAGAGCTGGTTGGATTACTAAGGTCATGGAGTATGACATTAATATCCAAGTCACCAAGTTAGTAAGAGGAAGAGGTCTTTGTGAGCATCTGACAGAGGATGAGAGTTCAAAGGGATCGGAGAAAATGGATACATCCCTAATCATGCATTCAACAGAAGATCACGCCGAGGCAGCGGCTTGGTTTCCTAACATGATCCATTATTTTAAAATAGGGGAATGCCCTATAGATCTAAATTTAGAAAAAATAAGGTACTATAGGTTACAATCTATTCCTTTCATGCTAATAGATGACATTCATTTTAGAAAGGATCACAATGGTGTCTTTTTGAGATGCATAGGTTCAAAAAAGATAGCAGATGTCCTATTTGAATTTCATGACGGACCTTCTAGAGGTCACTTTTCTCCTAGGACTATTGCTTTTAAGATCATGAGGGCTAGATACTATTGGCCATCCATCTTCAAGGATAGCCATGATCACGTAAGGAGATGCATTAAATGTACCATGTTTGCAGGAAAAGAAAAGCTTGCAGCCTTGCCCCTTCAACCCATCAGAGTAGAGAAACCTTTCATAAGATGGGGCATAGATTTCATTGGCATGATCAATCCTCCATCAAGTGTAGGTCATAAATGGGTGATTACTGCAACAAATTATTTCACCAAATGGACAGAGGAAGTGGCATTAAAGGAAGCAAATGAGAATGTTGTCCTAAGCTTTTATGATGACATAATTCACAGATTTGGTGTCCCCAATTCCATTATTTCAGATAATGCATTAGCATTTGTAGGCCTGAGAGTGATTGAATGGGCAGTCAAACATGGTGTTTACTTGAACACAAGTTTGAACTACTACCCTCAGGGTAATGGTTTGGCAGAATCAACAAACAAGAACTTGATTAGGATAATCAAGAAAACTCTATAAGACAACCAAAGAGATTGGCACACCAAACTAAAATCTGCGTTGTGGTTAGACAGAATTACCCCAAAAAAGATCATTGGGAATTCTCCCTACATGCTAGTGTATGGAAAGGAGGCTAAGGTGTCCATTTTAACTAAATTGATAGCTCTAGACCTAGCTACTCAGTATGTCTTGTTTGAAGAAGGAGATCCTTTATAGATTAGGTATGCTCAGATTATGGAATATTCTATCGAGACACAGAGACTTGGTGACCGCTAGCTAATTTAAAAGGGGTTTAACTCTTGTTGTATAATCTCATGATAAAGCCAGGGTTAGCGAAAAGGTTGGGAGACTTAGTGGCAAAGAGAAGGAATTAACCCGAGGTTATGAGACATTGCCCGGGTAGATAAATGAACTAGTGGCTACATTTTAAAATATAAAAGGATTGAAATCTCAATCGTCAATACAGATATCCACACCACCTGCGACCATTGGGATTTAAATATTCAAAAGGAAATTCTAATATCTGATCTCAGAAGTTATTACAGAGCCAGCTTGCAGAGAGGTAGATGAATTGGCCGACTTCGTAGAAGCAGAATTGATGGTGGTAGGAAGATTTCAGAAACTATATATGATCGATCAAGGATATTTCTAGGATGCAATTATGAATGAAACTGACAATGTTAGGTTTTCTAGAAAAAATCTTGTTGTAATCAATTGTAACCCTAAAAAGATCAGATTGACTCCAAGCCTGCATGCTGGGGAGTATATATATCAGTTTTGAGAGCTTTAGAGCTCAGAGTTTTCCTGACTTGGAAATTATCTATGGCATTCTTTCTGCCTTCTGAATTATGTAGTTTGTAATCTTTCATTGATATTTAGATATTATAGAGGCTTTTTGTGACATCTTGTCTGTCCCTGGGCTTCCTTGTCTAAATATCTCTTACTGAATTATAATATATTGAGTGATTTCTAGTGAAATATTGGAGTCCTTAAGCCCTCTTTCTTTTGCAATAGTGTGTACTACTGTGGATGATTTGATTTAGATGAGTTTGTGGATATTCTACAGTCCCTTGTCATTTTGTCTCATTCCTGTGCTGAATTGCAAAAGTGGATATTTGCTTGCAGGTCATAGTCTGTGTCTTCTTATAGTAAATATGCTATCACTACTTCTTTCCCTGAATAGCCTCCATTTGTCTCAGGCCTCTCTATGAAATATTTATGCAAGCCTATCTAGGAAGTTGTGTTCTTTTGTTCCAAGGTTTTCATGTTGAGTTTATTCAATATATTATGATTTAGGTCATCTTCGATGTATCACCTAGTAGGATAATTTGCTTTCAATCATTTCCCTTTCATGCATTCCTTCTATCCCTTTTCCCTCAAGAATTTACTTTCCTGTTAAGAAGAAAATTTGGGTGATAGATCAAGAGTAACCACCCTAGAATCTAGAGGTCTCATCTTGGTTAGCAAAAGGTCCCACAACCTTGAGATGATTCCCGTGTTACACTAGATTACCAAGACTATGAGAGCTTGGATAAAGGGTGTAAATCTAGGTGTCTAATAGTAAACAACTTTAGTTTCTAGGTTTTGTTATTTATTATTACCTTATCATTAGACCATCATAGAGCCATAGTCCTACTAGTATGGGAAAATGAATTTTTGACTACTCCAGCCAATGCAAGCCAGTGACCATAAATTTTCTGTAGCAGCAATACTTAGATAGTGGTTTCATAGTTTTCTTATTTTCTAAGAATTGTGTGTTGGCAGAAATCCATATGACCATCTTATTGGTTATCAACTCCTACCTAAAGATACATTGGAAAATTTAACCATAAATTCTACTAGATGAGTTCTTGTCCTAAATGGCAAAGGCTACAAAAATCTGCCAGGCTATTTCTATGTTATTTGATCTAAGTTGTAAATAACTTCACTTGACAGCACCATATCAATTAACTTTTTCTACAATTAGGCAACAACTTTAGATCTATGTTGACTGAATCCCTAAACATGGTATAATCTCAGCAAGTTCACTGCTTTACACTCAGGCAATGCTTCATATTCAATTGGCCACTTCTATCCATATCCTCCAAAGCAGAGTTTATAGACCTATAACTTGAATAGATTTATATTTTTCAATAAAAAAAACTATATAGCGCTTTAAAATCCATATTTCATATTCATTCTGAAAAGAATCGTTGGTTTCAAAGTGGAGGGGCTAGGAAAGAAACAAATACAACTTTTTTCATGTATTGATATAATGCTTTCCCAAAAGGTCTGACACTATTTTCCAATCTCAATTATAATAATATGAGGCTGATAATTTTAATGTCATTGTGAATATGACATATTTATAGCTCCTAAATTTATCTAAATCTTGGACTTAAATGATCCCAAAGATTTAGCACTAGAAGACTGCAAGTTAGGCTTTTATTATGTGACATTGACTTCTACCAACCATGACCAAACAAAATCCTACATGGATTTATTAGAGTGATCTATGGCAGATTAATATATACAACCTAGCATGCTTCTTTTTTGGCACATGAATGATTTGAAATTGGGACAAAGAAAACTTTTAATTTCATTTTATTTCCTTATATGTGCTGGGAAAACAATTAACGATTTGAAAAATGGTAGAAAGAAAATCCATATGACCATCTTATTGGTTATCAACTCTTACCTAAAGATACATTGGAAAATTTAACCATAAATTCTACTAGATGATTTCCTATCCTAAATGGCAAAGACTACAAAAATCAGCCAGGCTATTTCTATGTTAGTTGATCTGAGTTGTAAAGCACTTCACTTGACAACACCATATCAATTAAATTTTTCTACAATTAGGCAACAACTTTAGATCTATGTTGACTAAATCCTTGAATATGGTATAATCACAACAAGTTCACTACTTTGCACTTAGGCAATGCTTCATATTCAATTGGCCACTTCTAGCCATATCCTCCAGAGTAGAGTTTATAGACTTGTAACTTGAATAGATTTATATTTTTCAATAAAAAAATTGTTAAGTGCTTTAAAAGCCATATTTCATATTCATTCTGAAAAGAATCGATGGTTTCAAAGTGGAGGGGCTAGGAAAGAAACAAATACAACTTTTTCATGTATTGATATAATGCTTTCCCAAAAGGTCTGACACTATTTGCCAATCTTAATTATAATAATATGAGGCTGATAATTTTAATGTCATTGTGAATATGACATATTCACAGCTCTTAAATTTATCTAAATCTTGGACTTAAATGATCCCAAATATTTAGCACTAGAAGACTGCAAGTTAGGCTTTTATTCTGTGACATTGACTTCCAACAGCCATGACCAAACAAAATCCTACATGGATTTATTAGAGTGATCTAT
>MU226504.1:4258706-4268789 GCA_018584345.1 Thuja plicata | reverse complement strand
TATCCAACAATGTCAAGGAGCATCAAAGGATCAACTACATTTAATGACCAGTGAACAATGATAAATAGTGCTCATAGGAAAGCAATCAAATCATGAAGTTCTTCATTTCAACTTCATAGAGATAATATAGTTAACAAGGTATGATCATGATAAGTATCAAGATAGGGAACTATGTGTTAAAGAGTTCCTGATTAAATGAAATTGTTCCAGGAAAGTATGTAAAGAACTTTGTTACAACTTTGTAGCAGCTTAGAGAAATCAAAGCATGTAGCCACAGAGACTAAAGTAAGAGAAATCAAAGCATGCAGCCATAGAGACTAAAGTAAGAGAAATCAACAGTAAAGAGGCTTTAAGAATAAAGAGCTTTAAATTTTTCATGACTATAGTCAACAGTAAAAGAAAGAGTATGAAGGCCCATTATTATTGCAGGAAAATGAAGGATTTTGTGGTTAGGTCCTTCAAGGAGAAATGAAGTAGTAGCACTGTCATTATTTTTTTTGCACTGTCATTATTTTTCAACAGTAAAGAGGCTTTAAGAATAAAGAGCTTTAAATTTTTCAAGACTACAGTCAACAGTAAAAGAAAGAGTATGAAGGCCCATTATTATTGCAGGAAAATGAAGGATGATGCAAGAAATATTAAAGTGGTCGAAGTTGACAACTAGTTGTCAACTAGACAACTAGTTGTCAACTAGACAACAATGCAAATGAATAACTAACTATAATAGTCATATAACTAATTGTGCATGTTAAGAGGAAGTTGAAAATTAGTTTGTAGGGGGAGTTAGCTGGTTTTGTACGTAAGTTTTATGGTTGAGGAGACTTTGAAGTCTTAAAAAGAAGGATATGTGGTTGGGGAAGAAATGTAATGAAATACCAAGCAATAAACTTTTAATTCTTGGCAACAGTCACTTCTTTGCTCATGAAGATACATTTTGGTCATCAAACACAACTAGGTTTCTAAAATGGTTATTGTGAGTCACAGTGGTGAGATTAGCTCCTTCAGGGGCTGTAATAAGTGCATATGTTTCATTATTTTGTAGTTTTACATAGTAATTTCACCATAAATGTCCATGCATCCACATTCATCAACAGTAAAATGTTGTGATGTTAGATACAACAAGAAAAAATTATATACAAAAACTATATTGTTCTTAGTTGTAAAACTAAGCATATCAGATACATTACAAAAGAAGTTTTGTTGGTGAGAAAATTAAATCATGACAAAGCTTTAAGGAAATAACCAATCATAATGTTTGTAGATATCTTTTATTGACTACTGTAGAAGATAGAAAGTTACTAAACAATTTGGTGAAATTTAGCTCTAGTTTCTAAAATGGTTATTGCGAGTCACAATGGTTATGTGGTACAACCATAATATCTAGCTTCTACAAACTTTCTAGCTTCTACAGTAGTCAATAAAAGATATCTACAAACATTATGATTGGTTATTTCCTTAAATTTCATTGAGATGAAATTGCCTATTGTTTCTCTTTGTATGAGAATGTATTTCTTGGATCTAGCCCCAAAAATCTTTGTCATGATTCAATTTTCTCACCAACAAAACTTCTTTTGTAATGTATCTGATACACTTTGTTTTACAACTAAGAATAATATAGTTTTTTTATATAATTTTTTCTTGTTGTATCTAACATCACAACATTTTACTATTGATGAATGTGGATGCATGGACATTTATGGTGGAATTACTATGTAAAACTATAGAAGAATGAAACATCTGCACTTATTGTAGCCCCTGAAGGATCTAATCTCACCATTGTGACTCACAATAACCATTTTAGAAACTTGGCTGTGTTTACTAGTTCAGTTAAGTTTAACATCAAATATTAAAAATTCATACTACATAATAAGTTCTATCACTTGAGATTAACAATCACTAGTAGAAGACAACATTCAAAAAGTTGCTACAGGAGTTGAATCAATTTTCTACAGGATTTGAATCAAAAAGTTAGATAAATATTCAACGCTGATAACAACTCTAGGTGCTTTCAATTTTCAAAAAGTTCTAGATAAATATTCAATTTTAGAAACCTGGCTGTGTTTGCTAGTTCAATTAAGTTTAACATCAAATATTAAAAATCCATACTACATAATAAGTGCAATCACTTGAGATCAACAATCACTAGTAGAAGACAACATTCAAAAAGTTGTTACAAGAGCTGAATCAATTTTCTACTGGAGATGAATCAAAAATTTAGATAAATATTCAGTGCTTATAACAGTTCAATGAAAATAAAGTGCTTATCATGGAAATATGAAATGAAGAAGTAGCATTGTCATTATTTTTTTAGCATTCATCTGATAATAAAAGTTATTGGAAATGAAGAGAAAACATGTAATGATCATGAAGTGTGAACAAAAAACAAAGCAGTGTTCTCACAATAAGAAAAGATTCAAATTCAACATGATATCTATATTTTTTACACAATGGAATTCATAGACAGAAAGTAATGATCCTTTCCAGAGGGAAAAAAAGAAAAGATTAAAATAATCAGGATGTTCAAATTCATTCAAAGCTACATCGATACACAACCATAGTAGTTCAATTACAAGTCACAGAGAGTAAACAACATTAAAGCCCTTACATTCATATAGCAACTTTGTTCAACATTAAAGCTCTAAAAAAGGTATCAGTTTGATGGTCCATGTCCTTAAAACATAGAATAGTCTAGAAACAACATAAAAGTATTAAATAAAAGATCATAAAATTGGGATCATCAATAATAATCTGCATTTCTAGCAAGATCATAATCTTGATCACTTGTGTCTGCATCTTCTTGATTTTCTTCCTCAGCCTCAATTGTGACCTGCAATACATTATCTCTCTCAATTTCTTCATTGGTAATCAAAATCTCTTCTTCAAACAATCCTTCATTGTCTTCATCCACTTCTTCGAACATTTCTTGTAAATTAACATATTGTCTATCGGGCATTACATTGACAACTTCCATGAATTTTCATTTCGAATGAGACTTTGCTTGAATGACATATGACCAACATGGGCTTCTTACATCATCAATTAGAAATGATTGATTAATTTGAAGAGGGGAAACATATGGCTCATCTGTCTCTAATAAAAATTGTCATGTATTTGTACTTATAAATCCATGCTCATCAAATTGTACTGAAGATGGTTAGATCCATTTACATTTTAATAATATAGGACTCTTTTCACCAAAATTCACTTGAATAATTTCTTGGATGAATCCAACATAAAATTTCTTCTCAATTTCATGAAGAAATTCAGCACTAACAACACAATCACAATTTTTCTTTCCTTTGTCCTTTTCTTCTACTCTTAAATGACTATGATAGGCTCACATTCCACTAAAATGTATAGCCCATATATAAGGAGATTATGATAGCCCACTTTCCTCTATTGTTATATATTGACCTTCTTCTTTTGCATCACTGATTGCATTAACAATCCATTCTTCCAATTTTGCAAAAAGAATCACCTCCAATAAAATTGTGACATCTGCGCTTTTGAGGTCGATGTTGCATCCAAATTTGATTATCTTATTCATATTTTCTACATAAAATAATGATGTACAAATAGTAAGATTAATAATATGAATGTGTAAATGCAATTGAGTAAAAAAATTAGTGTCATTTTCTTTACATGCTCCACTTGTCGAATGAAGATGTGTTTTGAAGAATAAAGGCATGTATTACACTTCTTTCTTGATATGAGAGCTTGAAGCGACTTCCATTGCCTTCTAATAGTTCACCCGCAACTCTCTCATCTTCGTCATCATCCCATACACATCGATTGATATTTTTAAAATCCTTCATATTTTCTGTACAAAACCCCATGGCCTCTTGCATTAAATATCCCTCAGACATGCTACCCTCTGGTTTTTCCCTAGTACGGACAAAGTTTTTCAAAACTTTCATATATCTTTCTATAGGATACATCCATCTCGTTCTTATTGGACCACAATACTCTAGTTCATATTTTAGATGTATCAAAAGATGCATAGAAATGTTAAAGATTGTTGATGGAAGTTCTCGTTCCAATAGACAAAGGACTTCAACAATCTCCTCTTTCAAACTATCAAAGTTTGAAGGATCTAATACATGTAAACTCATTCTCTTTAATATTACGCAAAACCTTATAATTGCCAATCTTGGCCCCTTTGTCAAACATAATATTGTTACCACAATAGGTAAAATATTCTTGATTATGACATGAAATTCATGGTTCTTGAGGCCTTTTAATCTATTAATGTCAGTTTGGCTAATAATATTGCTACTCACATATCCAGTGGGAAAGCGGGTCTGAGACATCAACTGTAAGAATTGTGCACATTGTTCCTTTGTCCAAACATAAGGAGCACTCAGTTTTCTATATTTTTCATTATCATATTTTTCAACCCAAAGATTTCGATGAATCTTTATTTCTCAAAAGTATTCACGAAATGAAATAGTATCAAAAGCACCAAAAAGAGCTTCTACAATAGCATAAGATATATTTTTCTCAGTATGCATAAAGTCAATAGTATGCCTGATGGCTATATCCTTAAAGTATGACAACTTATACAATATGCACAACCGTTTTACACCACTTTCATTACATGGATCATATCTACTTCCAGCAATCCCATTATTTTCAATAAATGACATTCTTTTTTGTCCATTATCAACAATTTAATCACCTGTTAGTAGCAATGGCTCTTCACGGTTCTCTTCTTGATCATTGAAATGTGTTTTTTGTTGACGATATAGATGATCCATTTTAAGGTAAGTACGATGTCCACAATAAATACACTTACACAAAATTTTTGAGTGCCTCACAAAATCCTTAAAGTTGCAAGCAGGACATCCATGGTATCCATGAACAGACAAACCAGACAATGTGTCATATGCAGGAAGATCATGAATTATAAACAATAAGGAAGCTTTTAAAGTGAATTTGATTGAATGACCATCCCTTAAAGACTGAACTGCTTCAATTTCGTTCCACAATTCTATTAGCTCATCATATAATGGCTCTAGATAAGCATCTATTGTATATGAAGCCACACTTTTCTTTCCTGGTATAATCAATGATAACATTAAGAAAAATGGTTTAGTTTATAACCATGGAGGCAAGTTATAATTTATTAGAAACACTGGCCAAGTTGACCATTTAGTACTCTGATCTGAGAATGGGTTCACCCCATCTAGAGCCAAACCCAACCTTATATTATGAGGATCTTGAGAAAACTTAGGCCACTTTTTATCAAATTCCATCCATGCCTTAGAGTCTGGCACATGTCTTTGTTTTCCATTAGTGCTCTTATTTTGGGCATGCCATTGCATAAGTTTAGAAATGTCTCTACACCTGTACATTCAGAGTAATCTGTTAGTAATAATTGAGAGGGGGGGTGAATCAATGGCCTCAAAAATTTATCCTTTAAACTTTAATCCACCAATCAATACACCTCATATTATTAAGTCCCTAAAATATGCATGCCTTGAAATACTTGAAACAATTAACTATTTGTCGGTTTACCTTGTCTGTCCTTATTCTCCTTGATAACCGATAAGCAGTAAAACTATTTACCGATACTCAGTAAATATGAAGAGTATACCAATCAATCCAGAAATGCATATGTGAAATGTAAAATAATAAAGTAATAAACCATACACACATAACACATGGATTATAATATGGAAGCCCTGTTAAGGGAAAAACCACTGGGACCGGTACCCCAAATTTTCACTCTTCTAAAGTGAGCCTTGTTAGGAGCCAACCCTGTTAAAGGTTATAAACACACTGTTAAGTGCGACCTTGTTAGAGGATTTTATACATAGGTTGTCACTTAGTATCTGGCATCTATTTTTCTACCATCCTTGAATCGGCCTCCTTCTTAGACTATCAATAGGCTTTAGGCAAATCTTTCTACCATCCTTGAATCAACCTTCTTCTTAGGCTGTCAATAGGCTTTATGCAAATTCAATGCTACTTTCATGAATCAACCTTTTTGGCAATCTGTTAGGATATACCTCAATTATAGAAGACTATTAAGTCCTGCTCTGTTAAGATACTTGAAGTTTCAATGGTTAAACTGAAACACTATGACCTGTTTCTAATGCAACTTTGAATTGCAAATTTTCAGATCTATTTAAGTACAATAAATCTTTGATCAATGTATCACTTCAATTCCTTGTGCTCCACACTTTCTTCTCTGTGATGTTGTGCTTCACTGTTTGTCGGTGTCTGCAGAATTCTTTAGCTCTCCTTCAACTTGATTGATCAGGACTGTATGAAGTTTATCCTTCACCAATATCTCTTCAGCATCCTCTTTCTATTCACTCTCCTTCCGTGTATCTGATGGCTTGCAAAAATGAATTATGCTTGTCTCTTATATAGACATCATGTTCCTTAATTCTTGATTCTTGGCGTGAAAAACAATCCAGCCAATTTGATTTACAGCTTTAACTCCTGATTTATCTCGTAGTTATCTTCTTGCCAACTGTATAAATCTTCTTTAAATCAATTACTTAACTCTAACAAAATAAAACAAATAAAACAACCAGTTAATTCTATCCTTAAGCTTTGCCAGGTAGATATTTTGTCATTTTTTGAAATCTTTTTTTTGTCGGTCAATTATGTAGTTCGTCGTCGGTGACAACTACCAATTTCATCAGTGTAACTCCAGTTAGCTTCAGGATCTCCATCCGTTGGGCATCTTAGGATTTTTCTCATCAGGAAACTTGTGATTCTTCTTTGTCGAGCAACATTGTCTTCTACTCGTTGAGCATCACTGTGACTTTTTCTTTGCCTTTACTAATGGTGTCCACTCCGTCGGTGTTGTCTATCACTTAGTGAATACTTGACTTTTATGCATTACTGAAAGCATAATCATTGTTCCATTGATTCTATGAAGTCATTGGCATTATGTACATGACCTTATAGATGATATCAAGTTTGCATCAATGACAATAAAAACCATTAACTAATTTAATGTCTTGCATCATCTTCAACTTAACATTATCAAACATTCAATCAGTTACATGTCATCAATCTCTCTCTTTGGCATTGATGGCAACATACTATATTATCACACTATACTATTTCTAATACAATATGAAATACAATTGTTGAGATTCATCAAATTACCAAACAATTTGTTTTGATAACTGATAGAAATGTCTGACCACCGGTAAGCTTTGTATTAGCTTAGATTTGATTCTTGCAACTTTCTGTGTTTCTTCTTCTGATGTGTTGTGTTCTCTTTTTGTGTCAATTTCTATGTTTTGACTATTATTCTTTTTTGATGTCTCTATCTTTTTTCAGCAACTCTCCCTTTGTATATGATTTTTTTTCATACAAATTCTCTCTTTATGGATATGATCTCTCCCTGTTTGGAGTAATCTGATAATGGATAACCTCTTGTGATAATATGGATACATTCTCTCCCTTTGACAACAATGCCAAGCAAATATCTATCTGACATTTATGTCAAACAACTGTTTTCTTTTATCCATAATATATTGCTTGAATTTCCCTTATCCATCAGCACTACAACAATATGCTCTGGTTCTCGGTTTTGATATATACCTTTCTGTATATAGATGTAGCTTTGAAGTTCATCTTTTTCTTGCATCAACATGAATGATATTATGATAATATATAGGTTGATGCAGCCTTCAGACTGACTGGTAGACATGGGTTTGACCCCTAGTCTCTTTCTCAAGTACTCAAATGTATCTTTGGGTAGTGGCTTGGTGAAGATATCAACCAATTGTTCTTTTGATTGCACATATTCAAGTATCACCTCTTTTTCTTGAACTTGTTCTCTTAAATAATGATACTTGATTGCAATGTGTTTAGTCTTTGCATGCATGACTGGATTCTTAGAAATTTTTATTGCACTAGTGTTATCACAATAGATAATCACTGGTTCTGTGATCTTCATATGCATACCTTCTAGCAACTGTTTGATCCATGCAATATTTGAGCAGTTTGCAGCAGCAGCAACATATTCTGCTTCTGCAGTAGACTGAGAGATGCATCCTTTTTTTTTCTAATCCATGTGACAAGTCTGTCACCCATAAAGAATGCTCCTCCAGTTGTGCTCTTCCAGTCATCAAGATTTCCATCCCAATCAGCGTCAGTAAACACTTTTAGTTCAAATTTGCCTTCTCTTCTATACCATAAGCCAAATTCCTCAGTATTCTTCAGATATCTTAGAATTATTTTCACAGTAGTCATATGTGATTCCCTAGGGTTAACAGAAAATCTAGCAACAATTCCTACCGCATGTGCAATATCTGGTATAGTGTGTACAACATACATGAGTTTTCCTATCATTGATCTGTACAAAGTCTGATTTACCTCTATTGTCTTGTCTTCCTTTGTTAATTTGCATCCAGTAGCCATCAGTGTTCCAAAAAGTTTAGAATCTTCCATCTTGAATATTTTCAGGACCTCTTTGATGTATTTGGATTGTGTAATGAAAATACATTTACTTTGTTGAATGATCTGTAGACCAAGAAAGAACTTGATCTCTCCAAACATAGACATTTCAAACTCTTTTTCTCATCTCATCAACAAATAACTTGCATAGCATGTCATTTCCTCCAAATATGATGTCATCAACAAATATTTCAGCAATCAAAGTGTTAGCATTAGTATCTTCTTTCAAATAAAGATTATTGTTTTCACTAGTCCTTATGAATCCAATACTTATTAGATAGGAATGAAGTCATTCATACTAGGCTATGGGAGCTTGTTTTAATCCATACAAGGCTTTGTGAAGTCTACATACCATGTTCCTCTTGTCTAGATCCACAAACCCTTCTGGTTGTTCAATGTATACCTCTTCTTCAAGTATTCCATTTAGGAATGCTAACTTGACATCCATTTGATATACTTTGAATCCTTTATATGCAGCATAAGAAAGTAGTATTTTTACTCCTTCTAGCCTAGCAATGGGTGCAAAAGTTTCTCCATAGTCTATACCTTCCTCTTGTACATACCCCTTGCATATTAGTCTTTCTTTGTTCCTTGTGACTTCTCCATTCTCGTTCAGTTTATTCCTGAATATCCATTTAGTATCGATGACATTCTTGTCATCTAGTCTTGGCACAAGTGACCATGTCTTGTTCTTCTCAATCTGTTCAATTTCATCATTCATAGCACTTATCCATTCTTCATTATCTAGTGCAGCATTTATAGATTTTGGCTCAAACTCACAAATTAAGCAATTTGAGTTAAAAGACTTACTTCTTGTTCTTGTACCAGATTTATTATCTCCTATGATCTGATCCTCTGGATGGTTCCTTCTTACATATCTAGAAAGTACAAGTACAGCTCTTTGTGTATCAACTTGATCTTCATTACCTTGCACATTATCTTGATCATTATCCTAACTGTCGGTAATAGCATTCTGTCTGTTGGTTGTAACATTCTATTGTTCTGGAATTAAGCATTGTTGGTCAAATAGAGTTATGGGTTCTTCAAAATATACAAACTTCTTGTAGTCTTATGGTTCTTTTGTGCTTTCCAGCTCATTATTTTCTGCGAATTCATCAATCTTTACATTTGCACTTTCAACTATTTGGTTAGAAGCCTTGATTAGACATTTAAAAGCTTTGCTCTTGGTAGAATACCCCAGAAAAATGCCTTCATCACTTTTGGCGTCGAGATTTCTATTTCTATTTCTATCATCCTTTAAGACATAACATTGAGTACCAAATATTTTTAAGTAACTTACATTGGGTGTTTTACCATACCATAGCTCATAAGGAGTCTTTTTTGTGTCCTTGTTCAATTGTACTATGTTAAGTGTATAAACAGCAGTGCTGACAGCTTCCCTCTAGAAGATCTGGGTGATGTCCTTCTCTATCATCAGTGTTCTTGCACAATCAACTATTGATCTGTTTCTTCTCTCAGCAATCCCATTTTATTGTGGTGTTCTTGGTGCAAAGACCTATCTTTTTATTCCATGCTCATTACATAAATTAGTGAATTTATCTGATATAAATTCTCCTCCTCTATCTGATCTTAAACATTTTAGATCCTTACCACTTTGTTTTTCTACCATAGCCTTATACCATTTAAACATCTTGA
>MU226504.1:4164275-4248333 GCA_018584345.1 Thuja plicata | reverse complement strand
CTTCGTGAAGTGTCCTACATCAAATACATAATTAGTAGTTTAACATTCATTCTTCATCCCGCGATTTTCAAAATGTTGTATAGATCATCAGTAACATGGAAATCATACATATCAAGTGCAGAAACAGGATTGGGAACGATGTAAAAGCTCAAAAAACATCATCAAAATAACCCAATTAACCAATTGCGCAGGAACAACAACCAACTGCACAGAAAAGAGGACCAACTGCGTGGGAAGAGAGGACCAAGTTCACAGAGCCTATCCAAGTTCGTAGGAAGCCTGGCCAAGTGTGCAACTTGTCATCAGAGACCCAGAATGGACTAAAAACTTGTAAAATTGAAGACTTTTGAACAAACTAACCATTTAGGACTTAATATTCATGAAATTAAAATTCATTTTATGTCATTTAGGAATGATTTAAGTGAATTGACACCAATTTTGGAACCCCTAATTATCCTCTGTGCAAATTCGATTGATTTTGAAACAACTTAACCAAGAAGATAACCAACAAACCCTAAACTAGTTTGATGTTCATTTTAGGCTCCTAAAACAAGTGTGCATGTTCATTTTAAAGTCATTTTCCACTTAATCACTAATATTTGACAAAATTGAATCAATTAAGACTCCTACTTAGGCTAGATTGTGAACTTGAAATGAATTGAAAGCTGAAAACCAATCAATTAGCCTTGCATTGAATCATAAAATAGATGAAGTTTATTTAATTAAGAGCACCAAATTGAAATGTGAGGTTCATTTTAGGTACCTAAA
This sequence comes from Thuja plicata, assembly GCA_018584345.1. Taxonomy (NCBI): domain Eukaryota; kingdom Viridiplantae; phylum Streptophyta; class Pinopsida; order Cupressales; family Cupressaceae; genus Thuja; species Thuja plicata. Next base: position 4,247,565 of record MU226504.1, on the reverse strand, counting down.
CTGAAATATTTGGTCATTTATTTAGTCATTTATTTGGTCATTTTGCCTAATGACCAAATTGGTCATTTTACCCGATGACCAAATTGGTCATTTATTTAGTCATTTTAGTTGTGATTTTACCTGATGATCAAATTGGTCATTTATTTAGTCATTTATATTTGTGAATTGCAAAAAATGGGTAGAACATGATTAGTTTGTCACGTGACAATACGTTTTAGTCACATGGTCATTTATTGTCCAAATTCTACTAGTGTCACCTATGAGACCATCTTCTTTGGGACAAACAAGGAAAATGAAAAAGAACCCGAATTACAGGGGTTCTTTGATGAATCTATCTTGGCCTTTGAGGCTAATGCCTTCGCCAACCCGCGAACTCCCTACAACACTTAGAGTCAGGCTAGTAAAAGACCAGTTTACACGCATAAACCTCCCAAAGATACCCCTCTCTGGGACAATACAACTAATCACTCCTTCCCACCGAAAGAGTCTGGCTCCAACCAAGCTAAGGATCCGACTGAGGGAAGCCAACAATTCCCGGGGGGAGGTATGACATCACTAAGGTGTTGGAAAGAACCACCACCTCCATGACCTTGATGGAGGTTTTGCTGAACTGTCCCGAGCAGAGGAAGTCTCTTCTGAAGCTCTTGGGAAACCCGGAAGCTGTCAGTCGCCCACCCAAGACCGTCACTTTTGACGATGCCAACGCAGCTATCTCTAGTAGCATCTACTCGCCCCACGGGATCCTCGTCGTTGGTATCACTAATGAGCAGGCAGACATTCGCGGAGGCGAAGTCTACAAATATTCTGCATGTCGGGACCCCATTACAAAGAAAGAAGAAGTAGAAGGTAAACCCTACCCCAAGTGTAGGCACGAGCCCCGGCATGCCTAATGTTCCCCCAATAGAGGTTAGTTTGGATTCCCCCAAATTGGATGATATAACAGAGGTCTCTCCCCTGCACGATGACTTTGATGACATCTTTAGGACAGATGAACTTATGAACCTGCATGGGGAGATAGACTAGGCAGTGGAAGAAATTGCCGCCCAGGAAAAGGAAGAGATCCCCGCCGAAAGGGAAGTCCCAGAGAAAGAAGCTGTCGCAGAGCAGGAAGTCCAGCAAGTAGCACAAAATGAGCCCGAGCGGGAGGAAACACCGGTTCAAGAGACTGAGAAAGAACCAAAGCAAACAACAAACGAGCAACCGACGACTGGGAAACCGGACCTGCGAGATCAACCGTACCCCCAACCGTCACGATCCAGATGTCTTTGGTTACTCCGGGTGACCAAGCCCTCTAGAGTACATTCGACGAGGTGATCACAGCGGCCCAAATGTTAAACCTTGGCTAGATACCTCCGCCACTCCCGAAGGATGTTCCAACAGACAGGGATATCCCGACAAATGACACCGAAGAAGAACAACAATAGCAACAGGATGAGGGGAGAATCCCTAAGGATATGAATGTTGATTCACCCGATGCTGAAAAGGACGGGGAAATCCCTGATGATATAGGTGATGTCGATGCCCACAGAGAAGAGATCTCAGAAATCACAAAAGAGGACACCAACAGGGTAGAAGACATTGAGGCCCCTGAAGAGCAAGAAAAGGAACAGGAATAGGAACAGGAAAAGGAGAAAGAGCTTGATGACACTGCAGGTACCGGGAATGCACCGTCAAACTCCGAAGGGAGTCCCAACACCCAGGCCTTGGCAGCAAAACCACCCCAGCCGCCACAATAGTTGGTGGAATCCAAAAAGAGAAAGGCCCCGGTGGCAGTAACAAGTGTTCTACTATCCCTGGCCAAAATGATGGCCCGAAACGTAGAGGCCAAGAAGCCTAAAAAGGCCTGGACCGTCCATACCCTCCGGACTGGTCCAAAAGGAAGCACAGTTGCAACAATTGCAACACCTCCCCCAGATACAGATGTAGCGCCAGTAAGGGCTGAAGATTATACAATCACGAAAGTGCCTCTGGGGAGGAGAGACAAGCAGGGAGAATTAGACCTACTATGAGAGGCAACCCGGGCAATAGAGGCCCGATATGATAAACAAGCCTAGAAGTTGAAGGAGGAAAGAGAAAAGAACGAGAATCTCCTCGGACTTCTGACAGAACATACGCAGCCCCTGGCCGAGATCCACTCAAAAGCTTCAACCTCCGGACTATCGCTTGCACAGAGTGACGTGGATACTCTAAGGGCCATGAAGAAGAAGGCCCAGGCTGTGGACGGGTGGGTCGTCTAGCAGATAACGGTCTCAAGGCAATTTTTAGTTGTATCACTCCCAGATCTTTACCAGATCAACAATCTCTTGAATCAGGTGAACGTCTCCACTGTCCTATGGGAGGGAAACTTAGAGAAATATGAAGGATGGAAGACCGGGTTAGATGAAGTCATCAACTCCGGGGAAGAGGTCGTCATGGAGATAGGAATTTTGGGGGAGGAATCATTTGAGTCCCTCCAGGCCCAGTACTCTAGACTTGGCCTCAAGATCGAGGTATGCAAGCAACTGGTTAAGGCCCTAAGAGAGAAAATAACTGCGGTCTGGTATCCTTTGGGCTTATTTTAAGCATTCCTTGTAAGGGTGTCACAAGTCGACCCCTTCATCACCGGAAAGTGCGCCCCGGAGGACTATGTCCTCAGTAAGTATGATGAGCTGATGGAGTCCCTGTATCAGTCTGCTGGGGACTTTGACGGAGGAAAGCTATCAAGAATATCTAAGATGATGCTCCGGGCTCATGATGCCTTAAATTTAGTAGATGAATTTTGAAATGGGGTCGGAGAAGTTGAGGAGAAGTTCGAAGTTGTCCGCAACCGGTGGAATAGTATTAAGGACATAGATGATGATGGCATCAGCCAATTTTTGGAGGCATTTAAGAACAGTAAAGGGCAATAAAATTCTCCGAATTCCGGGGATTATCACCAGGAGGGTGCATTCTTTTACATTCATTATTCTTTGAGTGTAAGCTCCCAGATCCAACAGTTTTCCATTCTTTCAGTGGCCCGTGTTCAGGTTCCCCGGAGCTGACCGGTCACTATCCAACAGTTAATAACAGGGTCAGAAAGTAGGTGATCCCGATAGAGTGTGTCAGCTCGAAGGATGGTTCTGACATGGCTCTGACATAATGGTCTTCTCGAGGCATCGCTCTAGCATTAACTTCCTAGCGCATTGAAGACAGTGAGCCGCATATTGCATTAATGAGGCATGTAGCCTCGAACTCCGGAGAGATCGGATTTCTTCTCTTCTCCCTCCAGCACTCTTCTCGAATATTGATTCTACCATACTTCTCTTCTTGTCTTATTCTTCTGACATGTCAAACCTCTACTCTTTTCGAAGTAGTTGTAAAGTGGTGCAAGTAGTACCGGCCACCGGATATTGTATTTTATTGTTGAGTGTAAAGTTAGATTAGGTTAACTTTAGGGCAAGTATGTGTATAAATAACAAGTCTGACCTCATTTCAAGGCTCGTCGAAATTGATGATTTTGCAGTCCATACTATTAGCTTTCAGCATTTCATTTCTTGTAGTTGCAGAGCTCAATGCTCAGTAGTTCTTAATAGTTCTTAGTAGTTAGACGCACTCTTGGAGCTATTGATGTACACACCAGTGATGTTGGAAAATAGTTAATGAAAAAGGAAGGATTCTCGCAATGATGTTGTTGGTGTCTTGATCTTTGAGTTAATACTATTTTGTGTTGTATGTTTCTGATGTCCTTTGCTCTAATGTTTAAGTAGATTAACGACCTCTTTCCCCTTTCTATTGAACATGTATGAATCGCTAGTTTTGTATATGTTTAGTATTTAGTATAGTTCATTAGAGCATGGTTGATGTTTTAAATGTATTTGCATTACTATAAGTAGAATGGATACACACTAACCTTGGCATATCTTTTGAAGTTTGTTTGATAATCTAATGCTTGCAGGAAACCCCGACCTAACAAAATCCCTGAAGAAGACGAGCCAAGAAAAACCAACTATCCCCCCGAACAAAAACCGTCACACACCCAACTTAGCTCCCGCACTGTCGAGAGCCGACACTCAGGTGCTTGAAGGCCCGGAGAATTTATTCCCCGGACAACCTTTACAGGCGAAGTTGGCCGGTACCCGGTGACAACTTACATCTGTTGATGAGACCGGTCACAAAGTCCCGTCAACAGGTACTAGCTAAACTTTTTGCCACAGCCCTACAAAAAGTGAATTTCAAATTAGCATAAAGAGTTTTGATTGTTACTTTTTCAAATGTGGTTCTTGGCTAGCTATTGTTCTACAAATGGATCCTTGTGTTAATTGAAAAGATTAGGTACTGAGAGGGGGGGGGAATCAGTACAAATAAACTTGTCACTCTTTTAACTTTACTTAATTAAACTTCAACCGATAGTGTTCACTGTATCACCGATATGCTTTGCAGTAAATAACAGTAAATGCATAAACAAATTCATACACTCATAACACAATAATCTTTTGGTTACATAGAAACCCTTGGTCAGAGGGAAATACTGCGGTGGGGATGATACCCACAACTCCTCACTACAGATAAAAAGTAGTCGGTTAAGGCTTACAAAATGTCACCTTTCGAGTGACTCACCCGATTAGTAGAGACTGATACATTGCTAAGTGTATCTATAATCCTATTGAGACTACTCTGTTAAGAGATTTTATTCCGCCAATACGACATTTACCATGTTAAAGGATTTACAAAAAGCTCATGCAAATATAACTCTATTAGTCATGCTAGAGAAGGGATTTACAATTACCTTGTCGAAACTGTTAGGATTCTTAACAAGATAGTGGTGACCTGTATATGCTTCCTTCAAAAGCTTGTCAAATCCAAATCTTTGCTCTCTCTTTTGCTTTGCTTTCTCGCTTCGCTTATCTACTTTGTTCTATACTCGTAATCTCTTCTCTTCTCATCCTCATTATCATAATCTCTTCCTTAGGTTTTTATTACTTACTCTCCTTCATTCTTGACCTTTGATCTTAGGGTTAATCAAAAACTTTGATCTAGATTAATCCATAAACCATTTTCCCTTTCTTCATCTTGTCGGCTGCTGCATGTTTATCCTCTCATCCGATAGTTGTCGGCTGCCGTTAGGTATCCTCCTCATTCCAATAACTTCTCCATCTGTCTGATAGATATTCCGATAGCTATATGACATCAATGACAAAACTTAGCATAATGCCAATAAGTCCATCCTGAACGCAGCATTAACTTTTTGTTTTATTTTTTCGTTTTTTTTCTATTTTTAGCTGAGCACTGGACTCCTCTAGCTTTTCATATATTTAGTGGGGTTCTAATCCAAGATATTTTTGTTTCTCAACTAAAAAGCTTTTGTCTTCTATTTTATTTAGCTGTTTTGCATTAGCCTTTTGTAAATCCCAGAAGTTTATCTTAGTCTATAAAATTGGCCTTAGGCATAACTTAGTAGCAGAAAAAAATACAGTTTACAGTAGAACAGCATTTGGGTGCAATTCAGTTTGAATTTAATAAATGACAGTTTTTAAAGTGTTTTCTTGTTTGTATTTTCAACAGCATGTGTTTGCAGATTATCATACTCAAGTTTTCTGTTTTGATCAAAGTTTCAGCTTGCAGTACAGATTATTCATTTAAGTGCAAAATCTGCTACAATGGTTTATATTTTAACACTGATTTATCTCATCGTCTTCTCTTAATGGTGATGAATATTTTGCATAAAATTCAAAGGATGGCCAACATTTTATCACTGAAATGTAAAAATCTAATTATCAAAATGATATTAGTACTTCTCTATATACATATGCATTAGTAGCTTTGATGCTTGTACACTATTAAAATTCAACTAAAAGCTGACTAGATATATTGTTGAGATTGCTTCAGTTATGTAACACAGTGAGAATATACAGAAGTTTATACAAATTAAATATCAAGCTTAACTGCAAGTTCCCAACCTGTGCATGGTGAAATTACAAACAACAAATGGAATCACCATGCCATCTTCAGAAAGTAACACCTTTATTCTGAGAGATTCCACATCATTAGAAGGAAGAAATATTTACAGTGTGCGGTCTCATTGATGAACTCAATTCAGCTAACACTTTTCAGCAAAGTCAAACTTTGTTGACATTGCTCCGAGGACCCTGTAACATTCACCCAAACTTCATTCAAACGCCCAAAGATTTTGAAAGGGCTGTCGTACTGTGCAATTGAGTATGCATAATTTTCTCCACCTTTAAGGGATAAATCTGTCCATGGAGAATTGCTTAAACTGTCTGCTAGCTTAGCTGCTTCTTTTACTATATTGTTATTTTTTGCAAAGCCTGAGAACTTACGAACTGCAACACAATGACCCTCCCAATCGTCTGGGTACAATTTTAATTCTTTCAGTGGCACTGGTGGTGAATCCTGGAACTTTGTAGGTAAGTAGAATCTTACAATGTAGCCTGAGCTACCAAATGGTCCAGCTCCAGGTACAATGCTTGTTAAAACTGGTGCTGTCATTGGTATACGAGAGAAATTCATATTGGCCCCCTCAATGAATTGGAACAATCTAGAAATTACACGAAACCACAGGAAAAAAGCCCTTTAGTCTGCTTGCAAACTTGATCTGCAGCCAATTTTAAGATGCAGTAAAAAACCTATATAAAAGCAGTTTCCTAACCAGTTATTACAAATTTTATCACATCCAAGAACCCATACCGACTCTGATAATTATGACACTGAGATGATCTAGGAGCAATATTTTCTTTGCAGGGTTTATTAAGAATTTGTGTCCTTTCCCTAACAGCATGTCTAGTTTTCCATCTGCCACAATTAGAATTTATTTCCCTTCAAGAAAATTCCTTTTTTTTGAGTGAAGAATGCAGTACTAAACAGCACATACAAATTTCAAGAAGGGATAAACAAATTCAGATTCTTTCAAGTTGAAATCAAGTTGTACTAAAATTTGAATTTGTCAATTTGATGATGTAAAGCTTCTATACCTTAAGCTGGAGTTTTCTTCGACTGGTATCAAGCAATGTTCTGAATGGGATTTTTCTTATACATATCAATAGTTTTATCGTTTCTTGCAATAAACAAAATCTTCTTGGTGGTTGAAGAGCGTGGAGTCAACTGAAGATTTGCCCTTGTAATTGCAGCCACAATTATATTTCAATTATTCATATAACATTGCATAAGTATTACTGGCAATGAGATGTGCTTATATTATGTTGAGCTTTTGTATTGTCAAATTTTTTTTAAAAAAAACTGAGGGTTGTTATTACAGCTTGCAATTTGCAGGAACTGTGAATCTGCATATAAGCTCCAAAGCTTACATGGGTTTTGTTTGCAAGGATTAAAAGTCTGCATGAAATTTGTAGGAAAATACAAACTTGCATGGGAAATCCAAAGTTCTACTAATTTTGAAGTTGTGGGAATTAAAGGTCTGCATACAATTTGCAGGAGCTGCAAACTTGCATAGGAACTCTGATGTTCCACAAAGGTTGCGAATTTCTTGCAAGCTACATATTTCCTCTAGGACTTGTATTTTGAGCTTGTCATGGTGACTTTAAACCATGTTTTCATAAGCGTTCAGCTTGTGTCACCATGCTTGGTGCATTACTAATCAGTTGCCTTGTGTGTTGTTGTGTGACGTCACAATACCTTGTGCATATAAATGTGCAATGTTGCATGCTAATATCACATTTGTAATGCAAAAAGTTTGTTTGTCCATTAATGTCTGGGGTGAAAGCTTGGGGCATTACATGTCAAGAGGACAACATAAAACAATTTTGGTCAACAATACCAGCTGCCAAACTCGGCCCAAGAATTAATTTCAAAAAAGATTATTTATGAAGATATGAAAAGAGCTTTATAGAAAGATGGAATTAAGAATGTTAAAGAAATTGGATCAACTAACGCAATCTTAAGAGGTTGTGTTAAAGGACAGAATATATGCACTGTGAAACTTTAAAGTCAAAAAGATGTGTGTAAATAGTTTGCAGGATAATGTATTCAAGTCATGTGACCACATAAATATTTTGAATAAATGGGAAATCGCAGTCAATTATATCTGTTTAGTATATGCAATCACTATTTTGAATAAATGGGAAAATCATAGTCAATTATATCTGTTTAGTATATGCAATCACACAAGCAAATTATCTAAGTCTGAAAACAAAGAGAAATGTCAATTTACACTCAGATTGATCATCCTATATACAGATATTTTTACATATCAAAAAACAAAAAACTTGGTTGTTGATTAGTAAAGAAAGTGAGGTCATTATGAATCCCTCGCCTCCAATCTCTCTCCTTAAGATGCTCTGTCCCACAGCATCAACTCATTCAAACATATCTTTGAGAGGCGCCTTCACCCTGGATAACTTTAGGTTCCAATATTAACTTGCCTTCACCATGCATGATGATAATATGAATACAAAATTCTTTTCAAATCTTTTAACATGGAACAAATCACAGACTTTAGAATTTAGGGGTAGCTCAAGTTTAAAGGTCACTCGTTCTATATTCTGCAGCACTGGATAGGGTCTAATGTCTATCAAGCTTATTTTAGTGTGAACTTTTTATTAGGACGGAGATTGACGCATATGAAATCATCCATCTGTGTTCTGGTCTAATATTAAAAAAATATTGCAACAAAGGAAAGAAGTTTGAGGCCACTTTAAAAAGTTCTCCAAAAGTCAAAAGACTTGGACATACCAATGACTAAACAGGCCACAGAGAAAGAGCCAACACCCACATGGCAAAAATGGTAAACCTGAACACTTAATTAAGGAAAAAAAGAATTATCACTAGGGCATTTCTTTTCTCTGACAATCCTATTCTATAAACCTCATACACGACACATGGTCATGTAAAACTAAATATCAAATAGTCAATTGCACATCGAAAACCAAGATACACATAAATTTCAGATTGATTTGCACAACAAAAGATCCAATAAATAAATGTAACATGGTCCAACTCCATGAATGGTAGAGGATGACTATTTCCGTTGCCTCATGGACTCACCCTGATGCTGGATCGATTAAAATATCCTTTTTATCAAAAACTGTATCTTACATGATAGAAGAAAACTTGAGTAGATCCCACTGTTAAGACTACCAAAAGAAAGAGTTTTGCCTGAAAAATTGATATTTTTTGACCAATAATAGAAAACTCTAACATCATTAGGCTTCTATCCCTTTTCACATGCTGAAGCATACAAGTTCTATGTGCAAATGAATAAAACAGAATAATGCACTGAGAGGTCTCTTTTCTTTCAAGATTATACTTTCCTATGCAACATTAACCAGACTAGGAAAGTGCAAGATTTACTGATTCTGATTTCTTTCAAGATTGTACCTCCTCTACAAATCACTAAATCTTGCACTTTACTAGTCTGGTTATGTGTTGCACGTTCACTTATTTCAAGGCCAAAAATAGTTGACCACCAAAATTTACTGAATCCTATTACCATGACTCTAGTATTTACCAGAATGATTCAGCTCCAGCACCCATAACACAAACTTCGCCACTATTGTGGAACAATCTAAAAAGCACAGATTTTGCATTTCTTTTACATAAAGTTGTTAAATCACATGTCCCTACGAAAAGGATAGACATTGACTCTTAATCAATCAAAACTGGTGCAATGAATAAATATGAATTAAGGTCGGTCATATGCCTTTCTGGACATGTGCATTGACAAGTGATTATCAAACAATTATTAACTACATTAATGTTGCAATAACACAGCATTCATTAGATCGTGATAGGAAGATAGGTATTTAGAATAAAATGGAGAGGATTGCAAAACAAATGCCTTCAATACTCGCTAGGTTAAAAAGCAAGATGATAGTGAAGTGCTCATCGACAAAGCATGCTAAATAAACCATTAAATCAACTCCATTTAGATATCTCAGAGCCTAAGTAGACAAGTTCTGGTTTATGAACACATAAAAATAAACATGATGAAACACTTTCTTGCATATTCAATGCTTAGATAAGGCAGCTATAACTAACTAAGCTACCCTGGAAAGGCATATAATAATAGCAATTCCACTCAAACAAATTTAGACAAAAACAACAATTATCAATAGTATTTAACCAGTACAGGACATAGGCTGAGAGCAAGTACAAAAAAAATTGCAAACCAAGTGTCAGAAGTCAGAATCAATTTGACCCTCTCTCTTCGAAAATAACTATGCTAGTACCAGGAAGTATCGGTAGGAACATTCTGGAATCTGTATGCATATACTTGTTCCAAGGCCATGGATTTAATCCTATGTTCCACGAAGACCCCTTTTGGAGGAGAGAAGGAAATGCAGAAATACAAAAGGGGCATTGAAAGTACCTCCAAAAGAAAATGAAGTGTGATCCGAGAAAGTGGGATGAAAACAGTAGAGCGAGAAAGAAGACCTGAGGGATGGGATGCACCCACGCACAATATAGACATAATACTCTCTGCTAAGTCCTCTCTATCATTTTCAGGCAGACCCCTCTAAAATTTATTGACAAGAAGTGCAATCCATTGCACACAGTATCAAATCCCTTAAGCTTTGAATCAATTCTCATCCAACCAAGAGTTACATAGAGAAAACAGTTTACAAAAACGCTTTCTTTTTTTTATTCACCCTAAGTTCGACACAGATGAACAAGGGAATCCTTCCATAGCCGTAGAAATAACAAAAAGCATTATGTACCCAACAAACAAAATTCAATTTTAACATGCCACAGGTCAAATCAAAAGGAAAATCAAAAAATCATCACAGCTTGGATCCAGTGGCCAAAAATCCACATTTGAGCGCAAACCATTCAAGTGCTTACAGTGCATTACCACATTAAGAAACGAAAATGGGTACCTGTGGAAGCCTTGGAGTGTGGCCATCTCAAAAGAAACTTCCTGAACAGGAGACGCAGACATCCAAGTCATTTCTCTGTATAATCTAACCTCGAAATCAGATTCTTCATGCACCAATGCGTATTGGGGTTCCTCCAACATGAAGGCAGAGGCATTCTCTCGTTGAGCAAGAACAAAACAGATCAATAACAGAATCCATACACCCAATTCCATTTTATTAGTGGGAATTTCAGTTGGGAGTTTTGCCTCCAGTGGGCTTTCTCTTGAAGACTTTGCAGTTGGCGAATCGACGGAAAATCACAAAAAATCGGAGGATTTGTAATTCTCTATATCACACTCCTGCCATTACAGAGGTACAATCTGTTGGCCGACGGGGTTTCTATTGCCAAGTTCTGATGCTTACGAAATATATTAAAAGCGTTTTTAACGTTTATCAGGCCATAGAAGTCAAAGAATGGAATAAAACATAAGGTTCTTATCTCTTCACGTCATTTGAAATGAAATGAAATGAATAAGGAATGAAATCAAATGATTTTCTTAATGGAATATTTGTTTTTTAAATGCGTATATATATATTAAGTAAAAGGAAAATACTATACAATAGAAAAGAATAGTCTAGAAGAGGTATGCTCAAGCCAAGAAGTCTCAGAGCAGCATCACACCCTGAAAATACAGGGGAATTACATAAGCAAGATAGACAGCTGAAAACAACTCGAGATTAATTACAAATTAAAAACTCAATTAATAAGTTTTTGTGACTAATAATTATAGAAGTCAAGGAATTGAATAAAATGAAAGGTTTCTAATTGAAATAGTGAAAAGAAAATAATTATCTTAATACTATTTCATCAAACTAAATGCTATATGAGATCATTGATGGTGTCATTTAAAAAGAGTTTATAATGTTTTACTTTGTGAGTGAATGAGAATTAGGTTGGAGGTTCCTTACATGGGAAAATGTGTTTCAACATTGCATTCTCAATGTTCATATTTACTAAGTATTTGTATTATTTTTCAAGCTGATCTCATGTTAGATAATGAGACATCTCACTTTGTGCTTGTAATATTGTCCATGTGTTGAATGCTTTAGGAAGTGTGTAAAAGGTTGTAAGGCATCTAAAATTAGTATGATGTATAATGTATATGATCATATTATGACATTGCGAGCTACAAGTTACTTATGAGAGATTTTTATGGTGTGTGAATATTTAAAAGGAGAATTATGTTGGAACCTTGATCAACATTATGACAAGACAAATAATATCTATGAGTGGGTTGAATAAGCAAAAATTACAAGCAAATTGAGGTAGTGAAACAACTTCCTACACTAACATTGAGGGGAGGGTTATGGAGAACTTTCAAATCCTTACAACACGTGCATAAACATAACTTAAATAAACATAAATAATATGCACAATACAACACAATGATTAATGTTGAATTTGGTAGAAAAAACCCACACTCCAAAAGTTGCCCAAACAAAAATTTCTTTATAATTTATCATTGTGGATCATAATGGTTTATTATCAGGTCATAGATCTAATTGTGGATATTTTGTGTGCTTTGCTTGCCCTAGAAGCCAACCTTATTTTAAGAGGACATTGTATTATGGTTGTGTATTGTGATGTATTCTAAGAGTCTAATAGCTATTGAGTTGCCTCTAGATCTTCATTGATGATATTCCTATGAGAATTTTTCTCTGCAAGTTTATTGTAATCTGTTGTTGATTTCTGAATAATATATTGGGTATCTTTTAGAGTGTGGGGTTTTCTACCAAACTCCACGTAAATCATTGTGTTGTGGTATGCATGTTATTTATATTTATTTCTATTAAGTTTATGCAAGTGTTGTAAGGATTTTATGCTTGTGTATTGTGATGTATTCTAAGAGTCTAATGGCTATTGAGTTGCCTAGAGATCTTCATTGATGATATTCCTATGAGAAGCTTTCTCTACAAGTATATTGTAATGTATCATTGATTTCTGAATAATATATTGGGTGGCTTTTAGAGTGTGGTTTTTTCCTACCAAACTCCACATAAATCATTGTGTTGTGGTATGTATGTTATTTATATTTATTTCTATTAAGTATGTTATTTATGTTTATTTCTATTGGCCATAGCAAAAACAAACTAAACTATAGAAAAGAAAACAACACAGGGACAGCCAAAAGAGCCAGTGAACACAATCAGGAGATGTTCTCAATCAGGCTTGCCACCTGGGACTCGAGGATCTCCATCTTAGCAGCAGATTCCTTTATCTTCTGGAGGTCAGTCGGAGTATCATTCTCCTTCTTCTTCTTAGCTCTGGCACTAGTCCTCTTACCAGGTCCCTCTTCAGTCTTCTTCTCTTTTTCCACACCAATATTGGCTGCATCTGTTCCCTCAGGTTTTTCTTCCATTTTATCAATGAGAATCTTGGTATGCTCATTGGAGGCTTTCAGGATGTTGAAGCTCTATTCAGCAATGCTTTTAAGGGTTGCCTTAAACCTCAACATCTTATCCTCTATTTTTCTGACCCTAGTACTCAGATTCGTCTGATCTTCAGCAGTGCTATCAACATTGGTGTTGTCTATCCCTTTTGCTCTGTTCTTGAGCTCTCCAACTTCATGGAATAACCACTTAATAGACTTGTAGTTGTCCAACATGTTGTTCCTGGCATTATTGAGAAGATCTAGCTCAGATTCCCTTGAATTATCACTAAGAACCACCATAGCTGGGTCAATCAACTCCTCTAGCTTAATCCTACCATCCTCACCTTCGATAACTTTGGGATTAATGACTTCCCTGGTTATCCCTATTTTGGTCGTTTTAACATCTAAATTGCACCAAACTGTTTTCCTCCCCTGCGCAGACATGTAGCAAGAATAATCATTGTCTTGCCCCTTCTCTTTCATCATGATGTGGGGGTCAGAGAGCTGGGGAGAGCGGATTTCATGGTTAGTGCCATAATTCTTATCATGGAGATTCTCCTTCTCCGTGTGTCAAGAGCTAGGGGATTTCTATGAGTCTGATCCTCAGGAGTCTTCCAGCTAGTGCTATCATCCCTGTTCTTTCTCTTTTTGTTTTGGTACTTCACAATGGCGGTCTGCCTTCTCTTTTTTCCTTTTCCACTGGATATCTCTTCCTCACCATCGATATTCTTCCCTTCCACAGAGGATATCATAGTGGTAGTATGCTTTTTGGAGGGGGTCACCATTTTCTCTTTTTTAATGGTATGAATACTGGTGATACGCTTCTTAGAGGAGGAACCCATATTCTTCTTTTTAATGTCATATTCTTCCTGACCCTCAGAGTGCATACCCTCAATGTCTTCAGTCTCTGAAGGAACATAATCATAGCCAGAGACATCCATTCTGTCCTCTTTCTCACTGACCTCCTTCCCCATAATTTGGGCTTTAAAATACTCATAAATAAGAAGTAAAAGCCCCTCATGCAGAGCATTTTTTGCAATAGCCTTATCCCTAAACCTATTGATATTTTCATTAATAGAATCATATAAGTAGAACGGGATAGAAACCTACATACCATGCCTAAAGTGGTTCATGAGGATGAAGTGATAGGTTATGATCCTATCGAACCTGGTGTCCAGCGTAACATAAGAGATGATGGCCTTCAGGATGAATCTCCATAGTGTTTAGAACCCTTCAGGAAGATAATAAGTCCCGACTTTGATGAGAGATTTCTTATCTTCCTCATTCCTCATGAAGTCACTGATCACAGAGTCCAAAATTTTACGATCCCTGTAAAATTTATTGCCCACTATGGGCATGCCAGTAATAGTGGAGATAACCTCCTCAGTGACCGTAAATTTTCTTCCCTCTATCACCACACTGCCATCGTCCTAGCTTTTCATGAACATTTTAGTCACCGACGACTTCCCTCCATGAAGCCTTTCAATGAAAGTGTAAATTCCACCTTGCTGAAGGTAATTCCAGACCTTAGTCCATCTCCTCTATTTCTCGAAGTCATTAGAGGGCTCCCTTCTATGTCTTTCACCACCCATCGCAAGAAAAAATCTTTGTCTCATGATATGGTAATTACAACTTAGCATACAATTTCTCATAGAGATATTCTAGATTATTCTTCTGATATGCCTTAAAAGGTAAGTTTTAACTTTGCGAATGGACACCCAAAAAGTGTGCAGATGTGACTTGGAATCATTACCTTTTAGGCTGCCAATCCCAAACTTTCCATTTATGGGAAAGTTGGTGCTAAACTAAACATTAACTATCATGATTAATGATTTTAATTCCCTCCTTTCCCTGGATTCAGCTGTAATCGACTAAATTCATCACCTCGCATGGGAGGTCTCCTCCGTGAAGCCATCGAATTTGATTGTCACTTTTCACCGCCAAGTTGGCACACTAGACAACAACCTGGTTGGCTTCTCTGTACACGTGGGATATGTGTACCTTCTCAAATGTGTTCAAAAGCTTGTGGGTTTCTTCTATCATATTGGCGATAGTCCACGATGGTGGGTGTGACTTGCTGAGGCAGTTTATAATGTTGCTAGAGTCACCTTCTTGCCATTTTTTTTGATCCCCAAATCATGGAATAATTTGGTAACTTGGAGGGTTGCATTGGCTTTTGCGTAGTGATTGGTTTGGGTTCCAAGTGGGAGGATGATAGAAGAAGTGCCCTTACCAAAGAAATTTTGGATCACACCACCACTTCCCACCTTTCTCGGGTTACCCTTGGCAGCACCATCAAAGTTGGGTTTAAACCAGCCTTCTAGGGGATAGCTCCAGGTGCAATTCTATCTTTTGTCGTTGGTCTTCTTAGGATCAACAAAGTTGTCTTTTCCCGCAAAAGGGTTAGTACCTCCACAAGAAACATAATTTTCCAATAAAGCATTAGGAATCTTCTCAAAAATGATTTTGGGAGGAGCACTACAATCCCTGAAGATAGGGTTGTTATGCTCTTTCCAAATTCCCCATCACAGGTGAGGGAGAGCCTAGGTTCACATTTTGTGAAAAGCAGTATGCTTGAAAGGCAGGGTCCACTGAGAAAAGAGGTCTTAAATAGAGGAAGGAAAGCACCATTGAAACCCAAAAACTGAGAGGATGTTCTTCCAGACATAACTTACATAGGGACAATGATGGAATAGGTGGTCCATAGATTTAGCTTGACACTTACAAAGCACACAAAAGCCAGAAGAAGACATTAATTTTAGGGATAAGGTCAAGGAACCAGGCTTTAGCCCAAAAAGGCTTGGCTTCTTGTTGCATCTGGTAAGAGTAGGCTGAAGCAACCGTGAAGGTACCTTTTTGGGATCCATCCCAGATCAAGACATCCTGAGTAGGGGACAAAGAAATAGCATTCAGAGAAATGGTAAGGGGAGACAAATCCTGGGAGACATAGGAAAAATCCACCCAAGTACTTCCCACTTTATAGTTGTAGAGCTGGGAGCCAAATTGCTGGTTAGACTCATCCTTCCATATTTTATAGGGCTCATATTCCTTCAAGGGACCGAATTGTATCCAATTTTCATTCCAGAAATTAATAGTTTGGCCATTACCAATTTTCCATTTAGCTTTAGATTTGGCTAAATCTTTTCCATTAAGGAAGCCATTCCAGATAAAAGAGCCTTTCGGGATTTCATTAAAATCAAAGAAATAAATCAAAGAGTCATTAGAAAGATACTTATCTTCAAATAATTATCTTCATTCCCCATTTACATGGAAGATGCACCATATCTGTTTCTCTTCTAGCGCTCTGTTGAAAGGCCTGATTCTCTTGATACTAAGACCTTCACCACTTTTAGGGAGGAAAACTTTGTCCCAAGAAATTAGAGGAAATCTATTATGCTCTTCTGCCCCTGACCAGAGAAATCTTCTTTGAATTTTTTCCATTGCTTCTGTAACTTTAGCAGGAATAGAGAAGAAACTTAAGGCATAGGTTGGCAGGTTTTGAAGAGTAGATTTAACCAACTGAATCTTGCCTACTTGAATGAGAGTGATCCCCTTCCAACCAGCCAATTTCTTGTTGAATCTATCAATGAGTTTGTTCCAGAATTCATCAGGGGGCTTAACACCAAGAGGGAGACCCAACTAATTAGAGGGGACGGACCCAATTCAGCATCCCAAGATATCCACAATTCTCCTTTGTCTAACCTCAGGGGTATTGATATAGAAGAGACAACTCTTATTCCAGTTAATAGATTTCCCTGTGGCTCTAGTATAGGTGTCCAAAATGTATTTAATAGCTCTAAATTCTCTCATCGAAGCCTCCCCTCATAAAATGGTATCATCAACAAATTGATGGTGAGAGAAAATAGTGATACCTGAGGACGGTCTGATGCCTTTCAGCTCCCCAACTATCCTTTTAGCTGTTATCAATCTCCCAAGACACTTAGCCAAAATAATGAAGAGAATGTGAGATAAGGGATCTCCTTCTCTCAAACCCCTAGAAGCTTTAAAGAAAGAAAAAGGAGATCCATTTACTAGCACCTCCAACAAGGGAGAAGAGATGAGTTGATGGATGATCTTCCAAGTATTCATGTTAAAACCAAAATCTCCAAGAACCTTCAACAGGAAAGACTAGTCAACCTGGTCATAGGCCTTGGATAGGTCCAGCTTGAGAAGGAATCCTTCCCTCTTACCAGCCTCTAAGGAATGGATCACTTCATGCACTACCATAATGGAGTCAAGAATCTTTCTTCCCAGAACAAATCTTGATTTTTGGTGAGCAATGATAGAGGGGAGCACTTTGAGAATTCTGATGGTAATGACTTTGGAGATTATCTTGCAGAAAGAGTTGCATAAGCTTATAGGTCTAAAGAGCTCCAAAGAATCTACCCCAGAGAATTTAGGGATGAGAACTAGGAAAGTAGCATTGAGTTCCTTAAGAAGGTTTTTGGATCCATAGAATTCCTGCACCGTTTTGACCACATCACTTTTGACTACATCACTTTTGACTATTTCCCAATACCTATGAAAGAAAAACATAGGGAAACCATCCAGGACTGAGGCCTTATCTCTAGGAAGAGAATCTAGGGCTTTTGTAACTTCTTCCAAATTAGGAATAGCACTCAAGACTTTGTTTTTATTTTCCAAGATAATTTTGGGAATGTTTCTCAAGAGGTCCTCCTGGTCCTCCTCAGAGAGGTTTTGGTCTTTAGAAAGAAGGGAAGAGAAAAAATCAATAGCTGTAGTAGATATGTCTTTGTCATCCTGCAAGATTTGGTTCCCCCTTTTGATGCTACTGATCTGGTTGGCAACCCTATGTTTCATAGTGGACAAGTGGAAGAATCGAGTATTTTGGTCCCCCTCCCTCAACCATATGGATCTAGATCTCTACTTCCAGTACATCTCCTCCTTCCCTATCACATTGTGGTACTCCAAAAGTAGGATTTTTTCTTGATGCAATTTGTCCTCATCATACCTATCTCTCTGGATATCCTCTTGGAATTAATAGAGATCTGATATAGCCTTCTCTTTGGAGGAGAAGATATCCCCAAACTCTCTCTAATTCCAAATCTTAATGTTTATCTTGACGTTTCTGAGTTTTTTAGCCACTTTGAACATAGAAAATCCTTTAACATCAATATTCCACCATTCCAAAATCTTGTTAGTAATATTAGGATGATTCATACACATATTTTCAAACTTGAAGGGGAAATTTCTTTTCTTAATAAGAGGGTCCAAAGTAAGAGCCAGGGGAGAATGGTCCGACCCAATCCGCACCAGGGAAGATAAATTACTATTATGAGAGTTCACTCAATCAATAGTGATCAAAGCCCTATTCAAACAGACTTGGATGCACTCTTTCCCAATTCTCCTATTACTCCAGGTAAAGCTCAAACCTTGAAGGTCCACATCTAAGAGGGCTTGATCATTAATAAATTAGATAAGCTCTTGTCTGCTTTCCAAATCTAGGTTGATGCCTCCTTTTTTTTCCCCCTCTTTGAGGGGGTGTTAAAATCCCCCATAATAATTCCTTTAGAAAGATCTAACATGGAATCTATGCTTCTAAGTATGTCCCAATATGATCTTCTCCCTTTTTTTGAATTAGGAGAATAGATATTCACAATGTAACAACTTTCATTATCCTTTATATTCGTGAAATTCAAAAGTAAAAAATTACCTTCTTCATGAATGACTTTAGCCTTCATGTGTGAAGAGTTCCATAGAGTCATCAGACCTCTGGAGGCTCCATCCAAACTGGTGGCAACCATACCCATGTTTTTACAGAATTTTATGCACTCTAGTTTTTCCTTCTTCATCTTAGTTTCCTAGATTAGCATTATATATGGTCTATGATCCCTTATCATATTTTGTATTACATCCTACTTATGTGGACTATTAAGCCCACAAATATTCCAAGAGATTATCTTCATTTCTTACTAGATGTGCATGCATCCTGGATGGTCTTTTGGGTTCCATCTGCTATATTCTTGCAGGCTTCTTCTTGCCGAATTTGGCTCAATTTTTTTTACCCTGGAGTTTTCAATTTGACACCCACGTCTGCTTTCATCTTGCTCCTAGTTGCTACTAAGGATACCGGGGAGGGGTCCCTACTTTTATTTTTCTTCTTGACAATGGTCCACTCTCCCACTGTCCCTTCTTTGTATTTTGCAAAGAGTTCTTCCATTCTTGTGAGCTTCCCTGGGGTGACCGATTTTAGCAGTGCTTCCATTTTTAATACTTGCTCCGGTTGTTCCTAGTCTGTGCTAGGGTTTGATTCATGGGCGGAATCACCCATCAGATTTTTTTGCATGGGAAAAAACACTCCAAACTGCAAGGAAGGTTCAAGGGATCCCATTGCAAATGAGAATTTATCCAGCTCACATGGGGTGGGGCTTGAGTCAATCCCTTCTCCATTTCTCTCCTCTTCCATGATGGTATCCACTCCTGAGGGTTACTACATATTGTTGCCTTCTGGAGCATTTTTAGACTCATCTGGGGGTCGAAGATCCACTCTCTCTAAGGCAATATCATTATGATGTATGGGGTACACCATTTTATCTTTATTGTTGATGTCTTTTATTTCCTCTTGTTTCTTTTTTTTTTTTAGGGATAACCATTGTTTATTCCTTTTTCTTCCAAACTTGGTTGCTGTTTGTTGCAGCCCCCGCTTGAAACATCTATTTTTTTTCCAAAGTTGGGGCTTCTAGTACCTGGTCCTTTGTCTTTCCTACTGTCCTTTGAGCCTTCTTGGCTTTTTCCTTTAATAAAACTAGGCACTTTCTGGCCACATGTCTTTCTTTCTTGCAGTGAAAGAAAGCAAAGGGCACACTTTCATAATCTAGTTTCTTTAATATTTTTCCCAGTTTAGAATGAATATCTATGACCTCTGGCATATCTTTACCCTCTTCCATGCCTATGCATAATCTGGCATAGGTTAGACACCTTCTATCCACCATCAATAGGTCAATCGATAGAAGCTCTCCAAAGGATTTGGCTATTCCAGTGAAGACGTCTTTGTACCAAAATTCCAGAGGGAGTTCTGGAAGCCTTACCCAAACAGGGGATTGGATATAAAATGAGTCATTAAGGTCTAGAATTGGAGACCATTTTTGCAGGGCCAAAGAGGATTTCCCTATTTCCCACATGCCAACACATAAGATCTTGGCATAGTCCTCCTGGCACGAGAACTCAAAAGACAGAAAGCCCTTCGCCATAGCCTTTATTTCAACTTGGCCTTTTAGGCTCCATTTTTTCTTTGCAAAATCTCTGACTATCTCTGACCCGGAAAATTTTTCAACTAGAGTAAGAGACATGTGGTTGCAATATTATGGTCAACTAATTCATCAGGTAGAGAAATAGTATACTTACCCTTTTCCTTTTTAGATAGGTCCTTTATAACTGAGAAAAGAGACTTGCATGTGGGATTTATCCCAAATAGAGTAGACCAAGGACGGTGTCAGGTTGAATCTTCCTTATAATCACAAGACTGAGCCTCATAAATCACATCTCAATTAGGGGGAGATCTTTTTTTTCCCACCGTCCCCACATCCACTTTACTTGGATCTGTCTGTCTGTCACGTGGGACTCCATCCTTGTTTGTTGTGCCTTCATTAACCTGGTCTTCCTAAGGGCCACTTTGACGAGCTCCTGCAGCAACATTCGGCACCTGCAAAGTTGGTTTCCCACCTATACTCAAATTCAAATTTCCACCTGCTCCCCCTCCCGCTCCCATCTTCCTATAGTTTTTTTATCATATGAATGGAGTTTTTATCATTATTTATTAGTTGGTTGTTGCCAATTGTTAATATTATGGATATAAACAACTAAGAGGGGGGAAGGTGAATTAGTTATTTCTAGAACCTTAAGCCTCAAACCCTTAAGCCACAAAACCCACTAACTTGTGTACTCATAAATCTGATCTAAATAAATAGAGTATGAAACATGCATGCATAGACAAATCATAAATGCACTCACACAAGTTGACGATATATTTTATTCGTAGAAACTCTGTTAGGGGAAAAAATAATTTGGGGTTGATTACCCACCATAAGAAAATATAGGTTGTTATAAGTATAACCTTATTACAATATATGGGAGATGCACATGCATTAAATCTCACTTCCTAAAGCTCACTTCTCAAATGAAAAGCCTCAGGCTACAACCCTGAGGAAGGCTCACTGCCTTAAAATCTGATCACTACAATGATCCTTACAAACTTTTATGAACTATGTAAGTGACATCTACCTCATTTATGATATGACTCCAATATAGCATAAATCTCTATTCAACCCCTTGTTGAAACACTTTTGATTCTCACTAAATTAGGCTCTCCCTTTGCTAGCCACCTCCAGCATCTGCATTCATGATCTGCACCTTGAATTTTACCTAATTCATCATTTTATATCAAGAACTAGGTTGGAAAAACCTAATTCACCATTTCCTCAATCAAAGTGCCAAATTTATTCATCCAGTTCCATCTCTGACCTTTTTGATGGCCCATAATTCCATCTCAAATTAGTCACATAATCATTATTTTTGGAGCTTTGTAAGGGCTTAATCTCATTAGATGGTAATGAAAATAAGTATTGAAGTAAAATCATACCCGCAATATCACTTCTTCCTCGCAATGGTCCAGGTCATCCACAAAGGCTATAATTCTGAGCTTGTCGTCTAGAGATGAGCCTTTTTCCAGAATAGATGTGCCCTTAACCAAACAAATGTCTGAATATTTCCTCTGTAATTAACGAAAATATAAAGTATAGTTTATTTCCAATCTGCTCTTTTAGAAATTTGATGTCTGAAATAACCTTCTCTTGATAGCCCAACTGTAGTGAGTGCTCAAGAAATCTCAAATAGCTTCTCAGTTGCACAAGTAACACAATTCTTGATCTTCTCATTAGCACAACTATCATGGGTATTGGTCTTAATATTATTGACATTATTGATTATAGAATTCTTACATTTAGATTTGTCTTCTTTCTTCTCATATTCCATAGATTTATTTGTCACTGGTCAAAGAATGTGAGCAACGACTATCCATGATCAATTTGTCTCCTTTGACACTCTGAGATGTTAATTCTTTTCTCTCATCTTGTGTACCTAGGATTCCATAGTTAATCACACTTCCAATAGAAACAATAGGCATAAGAATTTTACTAGTACTTATAGCATGAATGCTAGACATGGGAGTTGCATATTTAGATTCATCTTCTTTGATTGCAACAAACACTAGTTCCTCTTCACTCTTAACATTATCTGACTCATCATTAGTAGCATAATAACACTTATTCTCATCTTTAGACTTATCAAACTTAGGCTTAGGGAATCTCTTCAGAGATATAGAGGCATAATGTCCTGTCTTTTTACACCAAAAGAATTTACAAGGTATTTTTCCTTTGTACCTACTTGATCCTTTTGATAATATCCTTGCAACCATTACTTCCAACTCTTGAAGCTCTCTTTCTTCTTCTTTAAGATCTCTTGTCTCTTTTTTATATTTTGATACTCTTCTTGTAGATCCATCACCTTGATTGATCTTTGCATGTCTGTTCCTTTCATAGTAGCTTTGAAGGTTGATTCAATTTTGGGTAGAGAATCACTAAACTCACTCATTTCAAAAGAAGATAGCTTCCCAACCAATGTATCTCTTATCACAACAACAATATTTTTGATTTCTTCAATAGAACAACTTTTTTATTGTATGCAGGAGGCAAAGATCTCAATATATTTGATACAATATCTCCTTTGTTTAGTACATCACCGACATATCTGATGTTTCAAACTAATTCAATTATCTTCAACATATAAGAGCTAATGTTCTCATCTTCAAACTTTCTCAGAGATTCATACATTCCTTTTAGACTTTGTAGCTTAGCTTTCTTAACACATGCAAAACCTTCATGAAGAGTCTCTAGCTTTGTCCATATCTCAAGAGAATTTTCCAACTCTATTACATCTTTTTATTATATGTCTGATAGACCACTTAGCAATCAATTAGTTTTCCTGAATTTTGTACTCAAACTATTTCTTCTCATCTGGTGTAGCTCTAGATAGATCTATAAGGGGAGTCTAAGAGTTCTTTGTGATCGTCCAGTATTCTTCTCCAACACACCTTAGTTGAGTGATCATCCTTCCTTTCCATATGGGGTAGTTTGTTCCTTCAAACCTAGGACTATCCTTCTTGTAAGTTTTCATATTTTATCTCCCTCAAGATGTTAGACTTTCTTCAAGGGACCAAAACTCTAATGCCAATTTTTAATATTATGGATATAAACAACTAAGAGGGGGGAGGGTGAATTAGTTTTTTCTAGAACCTTAAACCTCAAACCCTTAAGCCACAAAACCCACTAACTTGTGTACCCATAAATCTGGTCTGAATAAATAGAGTATAAAATATGCATGCATACACAATTAATAAATGCACTCGCACAAGTTCACAAAATATTTTTATCATAGAAACTCTGTTAGGGGAAAGTTCACGGTGGAGTTGACTACCCACAATAAGAAAATACTTTTTTTATAAGTATAACCTTATTACAATATATGGGAGATGCACATGCATTAAAGCTCACCTCCTAGAGTTCACTGCTCAAATGAAAATCCTCAGGATACAACCCTGAGGAAAGCCCGTAGCCTTACAATCTGATCACTACAATGATCCTTACAAAATTTTATGAACTATGTAAGTGACATCTACCTCATTTCTAATATGAATCCAATGTAGCATAATGTAAATCTCTATTGAACCCCTTGTTGAAACACTTTTGATTTACACTAAATCATGATCTCCCTTTGCTAGCCACCTCTAGCATCCGCATTCATGATCTGCACCTTGAATTATCCCTAATTCATCATTTCATATTAAGAACTAGGTTGGAAAAACCTAATTCACCATTTATTCAATCAACGCGCCATATTTATTGATCCAATTCCATCTCTGACCACTAAATCATAGCCACCACCTCGAGATCATAACTCTCCTAGATTTCATGGTTTAGCACTTGTGCAACACAATTTACCAACTAAGTCGGCCAAGAACATGAACAATAATAAAAATATTACCATTGATAGAAAAATCTATGAATTTAATCCCTAGGATCCATGTGTATCGCCAACTCAACAAACACATAATTCAATAACATCCTATAGCATCATGAAAACACTCAATCATACAAATCCATTACAACCATTCGATTTATAATCCCTTTTCCATCACACTTGAAGAACATTTTCAACAAGTCTCTGAGATCATAAGATTATGCCTCGTGGACCTCTAAAGTACAAACCCTCTGAGTTGAAGACACGTAAGTATATCTCCAACACACTCCTATATTTTCCATGAAATTCTCACTTTGTTGAGAACACCGAACCTCTTTCTATCTTCCTAATGGTAAAGTCTGTCACCATGTCTTCCAGTCACCTTCTACAACTTTGTTACCTTTACAAATCATCATGAAACCTTTTGTAACTCTGGGTGAACATAGTAAACATATTCAACAAGCTTCTTGTACGTGCATGACATCATCTCTACAAGATCTTCTTCTCACTAGACCTTATAACATCCTACTCCACTAGATAACTTGCAATAGTGAAGTTAGCATCAAGCCAATAATCCTTGTGATTGCTTCCTATGATCAATATTTGTGCTATGTTGACATTAATGCCAAAACAACCAGCATCCAGATTTGCCAATATGCCAACACCTTCTCCCACTCCCATCCCTATTTTTTAATAGTACTAGCACCATGGATGAGGCATCAAAATTAATCCTATTTAATTTTTTGTCACCCCATTTCTATTTAATTATTAAGGTTTTCACTTGAATTAGAAAACTCATTAGTGAGTTACCCTAGTATCCCCTTAGGGACCCAACACCCACTATGATCCACTCACCTAGGTTACCTAGGTTCCCTACTTAAAATAAATATCATAAATTAATCAATAATCTCATTACAACATAAAATATTCCATATCAATGCCACAACATCATTACATTGTGTGTCAGTGACCACTAATTGGCCCTAGCTCACTAGACAACCCTAAACCCTAATCTGGCATTTAAAATGATCTAAAACACTTAAGGAGGAATCAAATTGAACCATAAATGATATCATTACCATATGAAAAGTATTCATAGATAAATTGAGTCAAAAATAATACCCTAGTAGCCTCTCGTTACTAATAAGATCCCTAAACATCAATTTAAGCCTTAAAATGACATTTTGGAAGACCTGTCCACTTGGCAATATGTCATGCGCACTTGGGGCTAGGTCTTGCACACTTGGGGATATGTATTGTGCACTTGGGCATGGGTAATGCATACTTGGGTATGGTAGTTGCACGCTTGGGCCCAGAGTTGCACAATTGGCTCTCGATTGTGTTCTTTAAAAAAAAATGAGTTCCAAATTGAGTACTTTATGTCTTAAACTAGGAAAGATTAGGGCCCTAAAAGATGAATTTGAGGAAGAACCATTTGAGATTTCCTTTTTCCCCTTCCAGAAAACTCATCAATCCTAGACCGGTCATGAGATAAATTTGTAATTTGATCGAAGACTGAGAACATGCTCATAAGAAAACAATAAGGAAAGTCTATCACCACGAACTCAAAACTTGCAAAATATGTTTCCATAGATTTTGGATTGGTCCTAATAAAAAATACCATATAGAGGAACATAAATCAACATATTTTCTAAAGGTTTGAACCATCTTATTGAAAAAACATAGAGGAAACAGATAGAAGAAAGTAGAGCAATCAATAACTATTGCAAATAAGGAAAGAGATCTCTTCCAGAGAATCTCCAAATATATCAATGCACAACCAACAAAAGAAACACACACATCATTATCTTTCACACTCCTATATTTTAAAAAAACACATGAAACATAGAGAGGATAGCATTTAACACACACATACAACAAGCTATACTCCAAAAATGAAGGATCTCTTGCAGGGATAGATCCTACCTAGAGTCTTGTGGAGAAAACTTTGATTAAAGAGACCTTGATCACTCCATCAAATCAATACTTTAGTTCCATAAAACACCAGCAAGAGTACTCCTTCAATAAAATTTAGGAACCAATCTTTGCGCGCGTGCATGCGCACGCACACACACACACACGCACACACACACACACACACACGCGCGCGCGCGCGCGCACGCACACACACACATGCACACACACATGCATGCACACATGCACACACATGCGCGCGCGCACACACACACACACACACACACACACACTCATATTTCTCTTAAAAAACATCAATGGAAATATCACTGCAATCAGAAAATTATAATGAAATTTTCTCCCTCACTCTCTGTGAATGATCAATAATTTTTCTTCTCTTTGTATAATATTTTTCCTCCTCCCCAAAATCCGTAGTGGAGAATAATTGTATATCCCATTTGTATTATATAGGAGAAGTTTCATGGTAATTCCAACTATTCCAACCATTTCATAACAGATGGTTGATTAACCTTTTTTATGTTATGATTTCTTTCAAAGTATTTTTTTATAAGATGTGTGATGGGTGATGATCTCATTTCTTTGTCATACTTGGAAGGAAGATGTCCAACTAGGCTCAAAAAGGATAAAGTGTTGAATGGGTGCAATAATCATTCGCTTAATGGAAATGTGTAATGCCTTCCAAGGAATCCTTGCAAACATGTGGGAAACATAGGGTCAAATATGCACTTAATCATTTTTTTGAAACATAAAGATATAGCATCAATTAAAAGTGAAATATTAAAAAATAAGCATAAGCAACGATAAATAGCAATGATCCTCAAACGATCATGCACCATCAGAAGACTAATAATCACCACCAAGGGTTCCATGACAACTCCACACACTTAGAAAGAATGGAAAGACACATTAAAGCTGCCACATGA
The DNA here is from genome assembly GCA_018584345.1 of Thuja plicata. Lineage (NCBI taxonomy): Eukaryota > Viridiplantae > Streptophyta > Pinopsida > Cupressales > Cupressaceae > Thuja > Thuja plicata. The sequence continues at coordinate 4,220,454 of MU226504.1, read as the reverse complement.
GGTCCAAAACATCCCATGAACCTCAAGGGATAAGTCTGGACTATCTTCAAAGGTCCCCACTTGAGGATACAAGTTCATCCTCGGTTCATTTATTTAAAACTAGGTTCATTTTAAGACCAAGTAAAAAGAAACTGATCATAAAAATACTATTATGGTTCGGAAAACCGACTGCAAATACATGAAAAAACCTCAAGAAAATAAGGAATCCAAATATGAAATTAGTTTTTTAACACACCCTTTGGAAATTCTCACTACTTTAAATGCACTAAAACTGGTTAAGCATATGCTCTAAAAAAATTTGCAAATGTGCTATTTTGGGTTACATATTCGCTATTCTGGGTTACATATGCATTATTTTTAGGTACATATGCATTTGTTTGGATTACATATGCATTTTTTTGGGTTACATATGCATTGTTCTGGGTTACATATGCACTATTATGGGTTATATACGTGTTGGTCTTCCCTACAAGATGTAAAATTATACTAAAACATAACCAGATGGGGTTTTCTCAATCTAGTAACAGGGTAGGTTTGCCGACACCAATGTACTGCTAAAAGTACATGTCTTGCTCCACACCAAGGAGTACCAGGTACCATAAATCAAGGGCATACCCAATTAATTACATGAATAACATTATAAAGTAAACACTTACATTAATGAAATGCATACAAGAGCACATAAGTGCAAGAATACATCCGCAAGGAACCATACTGTCGTGAAGGAGGTAAAGAGTAATCTTGGACCAATTGAATACCTATTCTACAATCCCCAACAGTATCTTGTCATGCCACCCAAACATGTGGCACCCTCAGGCCCACCCCACCATGCTTGTAGAGGTAATCATATGACCCAAGAAACAATGAAATCACACACAAACAAGGATAGCCACAATCTCATTCACTCCAACCAAGACATGCATGACCAAAGCATAAGGAATGTGATGAGATATAACTAATGCATCATTCAATCAAGGGTTTAAATTCAAAACATAACCATAGGTAAGATATCAAGTACAATACACAAGTACTCATACACCGATCCTCTATCTCTCAAGGCTAGGACCAAACAAGCGACAACTAGTAAGGCCGCCATAATACCCTTATTCCTGCCAGTCCTTAGAATACATAGGTGGGCATGAACTATTGGACCAATCACTCCACGGTGGGAAAGAAAGGAAGCTATACAAATTGTAAAACCATACGCCATATGTATGGGTATGTTATATAAAAATACCTCTGATACATGGTGGACACACACAGTTAACCTTAGTAAGACCATACGCTATATGTATGGGCATGTTATACAATAATACCCCTCATATATGGTGGGAATATACACTCACAATGAATTCAGATTCACAATGACCATTAATGTTGTCATATCCCATTGACACCATTCACGAAAGGTAAATATCCAATTAATCAAAAACTATATAAGGACGAACTCGGTTCAGTCCATAATAAAAATTCCATATATCAATTCTATCATTCCATGCATAATATCCACTCTTTAAATCAAAAAAATTCTCTCTTTCTCTGAAATCATGAAATGGCACAAGACTAGTTTAACACAATTACACCATTAAAGACCGTTAAGAAAGCTTAAATTTTCAAACTTCAACAATGCAAAATTTGAAAGAACCCATTGGTCCCACATTGGAAAACACTCCAAAAAAGAATTAAAATCCATGTTTCACCAATCCAGACAAATTTGGACATTGTATCCCCACGTAAACCCTCTTTTCCCAAAAATCAAACATGCAATATCAAAAAAATTCAAGTAAGCTTTCTAAAACCACAAAGATGCACAATAATATCCCAAGGGCCATTTACAAACAAGAGGAAACAATCAGAATGAAAAAAAGAGGGAAAATAAAGATTCTACCTAAGTAATGTTGGCAACTTCCAAATGAGAAGATAAATTCACACACACCAAGCAAGGGAGCGAAATTCGAACCATCAGAAGGAGCCACTCAAAAAAAAATTTTAAACCAATGCCCACAACAAGTTTCCAAGCAATCTCTCTCAACATTCAAAAGAAATTTCCAGTCATAATCATTTTAAGCAAAAAGGGAAAGAAACAAAACTAAATCCCAAAAATAAGAATTCCCATTTCCTCCTAAAGTTGCTATTTAAAAAAAATGAGATCAAAGAAATTAAATTAAATATACCTTAAAGAACCTATATCAGAATAATTCTAACCAAAACATTCCCCAAATACTTTCAACTTTTGAAAAATATATGAACTCGATTAATTTAATTATTTATAAAACATTGTTGTTGGCAACCCAAAAAATGTATCAAGTAATTACATTGATATTTAAATTAAATCACTCAACCAAGAAATTCCTAAGGCCAAACTGAAATGGATCCAATCAAATTAATAAAATCCAATATAATTAAAAACACATTAAACGTAGCCGACTATGACAATTGCACACAAATATTTAATCAACAACATGAAACACATAAGTGCAACATGAATACCAAGGACCACTGGAACCCCAATTAGAGGCATCCAGATACACACCAAACTCATCCACACAACCTGGCTAAATATTTCCACACAAAAATTTCCAGGTGTTTGAATCATAGGGGAAAATTATCGTCCAAATGCCAAAATGAAAACTTTGGCTAACTACATAATTGGCGATATGATTATCTCCAATTTCCACTGACGGGGATAAAGAGACACTCAAACCTGCAACTTAGGTGGAATGATGTCTGGTACCTATCCATGTTAGTACAATAGCCAAAGCACACACACACACACACACACACATATATATATATATATATGACAACAATAATAAGTAACAAGGAGGAAACGAGACATTGTGTGATCCTTGCAAGCGAGTAACCATGACTTCATCATGCTTCATACAAACGCATCATGGATACATCATCATAAGCATGTAACATAAAGAATGTCCATAACCCAAGGCATCCTCAATAACATCGTATAATCATTTATTTACGATAATAATTAGCTACATTGTTCAAATACCATTAGATATTAGAAGAGATTAGTAACTTACATTTCTTACCGTTTGATTATACTAGTAGTAACCATCATAGCCTTACCAAGGCCAATATTTTGAATGTCACTAATCATCTTCTATACTCATAAAATATAATCAAGGATCATTGGTTATTATTAACATTCTTAATCACCAAATGATACCTTAGATCATTAAATTCATTAACTAATATCAACATCATCATGAAATCAATCACTAATGCCACAAGGCCATTATACATCCAAGCTAGAGAATATAATCATGCAACATTGTAGAAATAGTTCTCATATAGTGTCATCAATGAAACTACAAGTATAATATGCTATCAACATTCATTTACTCATCTAAAGTACAACAAAGATATATCAATAGTTGGATGTATAAATAACATATCAATATCAGGATATAATGATTACCAAATAGTCATATAGTGACCAACCACAAACTATGTATCGAATCATAATAAACAACATGTTAACACTAATGCATAATCCAAATCATCAAATAGGCACCTTCACAACAGTGTTTAACATGACCAAATATCACATACCCATCCAGGGTCAAAATGCAAAAAGCATCTAGGAGAGGCACTACAAAATGGAAATGGGATAATTGATGGGGAGATGGAAGATTTATGACCAAATAGGTGAAAATGTTGACTTTTTTAATTTAAAAATTTACAAAGATCTGATAGACCAATTTCAACATAAAAAATAGAACTCTGAGATAATAAATGACTTGTAATTCCAATTTAAAGTTTTTTTAGAGGGATTAGGTTGAATATCTCATCATATTCCTAGGAATAGGTTGACTATGTTGGCCTATTCCCTGCACTTTTCATTGTTCTCAATTGTAGACTATAGTCGGGTTACTATACCTCCCAGATAAGTTCTCAAATATGGTGCCAACGTTTTCTGCACACAAAAAAGAGAGAAATTGTTGTGTAGAGAGGGATTTTCCTCAGTCAAACCGTAGTTTTGGAATCAACCTTGAAATTGAAATATACTTGAAAGAAAAATGTGCTAATACAAAGTAGAGGCTAGATCTAAAATATGAAGTGCCTTATACCTTGATGGTGTAATGCTTCTTTGAATGTGATCAAAATTTTTGATGCAATAGGTTGAGTCCACACAAAATCCTAAAACAAAATCATGAAAGACATGTCTTGCACAATGGTTTTCGTAGTTTTTCACAATGCTTTGAATGCACGAATTCTTGTGAATAAACTATTCATGATATGATCTTCTTTCTTGATTGTGGATTCCTCTACTTGGCCTTCAATGAGGGAGAGAAGCTTGTTCTGATGGAGAAGACTGCCTTTCAAAAACTTCTTAGATGCTTGAAATTTCCCTTAGAGTACTTGAGATGTCAAAATTATAGGTGCATGCTTGAATTCAACTTGTGATTATGATGTCATACACAAATGAGGAGAGGTAGGGTTCTTATATACCCCTCACAAACATCTCAGAGCTCAAATCTTGAAGAAAGCTGATGGGAGTTTGAAATGCTTGTTTAACCATTCAGACCCCCTCATGTTCAAATTTCAAGGAAAACAATACATAATAGGTCGAGTGGGTCAGCCAATTCCACCTAATGTGGCCCAAAATTTGGAACATAGATCCTAGTTGAAGAGAGGGTACTAGAATGGATAGGAGAATCAAGGTTGGAGTATCAAAAATTAATATGGAAACCCTTACATGCCAAAATTGGGCCAAGCTAAATGAGGAATTACATAGTGATGCAATTCTAGGACAACATATGTCTATTTTATACATGAGTTATGTCCCATTTTTGCTATGATACACTTAATATGCACTATGGTACTATTCTTATAAATTTATGATATGTTATCCAAAGTTGTTCTCAAGATATTCTTTTCCAATACCTTGTTTAGTATTTCTAGGTTTAGGATGAGAAAATGGGTGTTCAAAATCAAATCTAACCAATAATCTCAATTCTTTTTGAGTCAATGTATGCTTGGTGTATGATAAAATGGTTGTATGACCTTATGATATATTCTTCCATTTTTCAATGTCAGAGTTTTCCTACTGAGATTATTTCTTAAGTGCATTATTATTATTATTATTATTATTATTATTATTATTATTATTATTATTATTCTTGTATCATGAATGTGTGTAACTTCCTAAACACCAGCTGTGAATGATGGTGGTTAGTAGTGCATAAACTCTTTTAATCATAAATCCCAACTAATCATTTTTTAGATCAGGTTCACAACCACAACCTTAATTTGTAACCATGAACTTGATCTCTATTGGCGTTTGCATTTGAATAGTCTTGTGAATTCTTAGATAAATAGACCATGAGGTCATGATCTTTAGGAATTGGAAATTAAAATTAGAAATTAATTTAAAGAATTGATCTTTTATTTTCTTAAATAAATGGACTTCTAAATTGTGTTTTTATTTGTCACACTCAAAGGTTTTCTTGAATCTAGTAGTATTTAAAATATATTGATTGACAACAAGGTTCAAATATTCACACATATACAACAATGATATTAGAATAAATGTTATTAAACCAATTAGATCCTTTTCTTAATTTAGCTACATAAAATAATATTTGATCTATAATAGATTTAGTAAAAATCATTTTAATCAAATTATTTGAAAACTAAAATCTAATCTAATCAAAGTGGAATGATAAAATTATTTTTTTATTCATAGGTTCATAAGAAATGCAGTTAGTCAAATTTTCATTATTTAACACTTTTAGCCTAAAAATCAGCCGCTAGTGTGTGGTGTTTAAGCCAACGGCTATTCTAACAGGGTTATAATAGATACAAGCAAATCCCACTTGAGTTGAAGTCCACACACAACCTCCATATTGGGCATGATCAGAAGATCTACACGTATCACGACAACCATTCGTAACAATATCGCATGACCCCTTATAATTAGACAACTCAAATTAGTTATAAGTGAGAATAACATATGTAATAAAGTCTATATTAAGAGAACTGACAAGGTTTTGGATGTACAATGGTTATATTCTATTACTTAATACTCATGATCATCGATTCATCAAGAAAACTCTTATATTTGAAATAAAATATGTGACACTTCCACTTTATAATGTATCAGAGCCTAAAATGATTATATCCCTCTGCATATGAAGATTGTATACGTCACTTTACAGGAGTATTCAGTAGTTTTTAGCAAAAATGTAGAAAGGTCCTGCAAATTTGAAGAAAAATTTGCATGACAAAAGCACAGATTAAATGCTTGGGCAAGGATAAACATGTTTGCTAAAGAGAGCAATGAGCAATGGCAAGAAATGTTAGAAAATCCTACTTCTTACGATACTTTAAAGAAAGGGATGCGACTATCTTCTACGTAAAATGTACCCTTGATCAAATTTAAAAAAAAAAAAAGAAAATACAACAGATTTTTACGAAATTTTCAGCATTTGTTCCATGATCTACATATTTTGTGGTGGAAAACCACAAAAAAATTGCAAAAAAAAAATACTATGTTTTTGTGAATCTGAATTTTTTTTCACTCCTTTTTATTTTTGATGCATTTTACATGAAAGATAGCTGTTGCCTTAGAGAAGGTGAAGTCATCAAGTACTTCCTTGATGAAATAGTTTATGATGTGTTGATGTGTGGTATTTAGCTAAGGTTATGCAAAGAATGTGATGCAAAGTTATGTGCAAACTGGTGATTTCTACTCACAAAACCAAGTTTTTCTTATAAGCCCCCCCTTTTTTTGTCTTGGCCGATCAAGGATTTGGTTTAAATCTTGCTAGCTTCTTTATGTATTAGTGCTCGGATTTCCTTATACCACCTCTTTTAAGTATGGGTGCCTAAAATGAAAGTGTTCTTCAACTTTATGGGTATTGTTGAATGATGGAAGGAAGCACAAGAATAAGATAGTTATATACAAGATTTGTATATCTAAGAATATTTTCTAATAAAATTTTAGTGTTGTGTTATTTCAATGGTTTTCTTTTATAAACTTTTGACTTACGAAACATTGCAACTTTGGTTAAAAATACACTATGGTTTCAAAGCCAGTCCATTAGATACAATATGGTAAAAAATACACTATGGTTTCTATGGTGAGAGAAATTATGGTAAACAATGGGAAGGGGTTATCATGGATGGTCGATCACAATCACCCATTTGGATCGTCTTGACAAGCCCATTGAAACGTGGCTGCATGCTTGGCCTTGCATGTGGTAAGCTCACTAAATATCTGTGTTATTGAAGATCTTAAGTTCTTTAATTCTTTACTCTATTTATTTTGATCCAAGCCCATATAAAAATCTCAATTTAGTGAGTGACTTAGCCACCTAGGATGATTCAGGCCACTTAAAATATGTGTTTTTGGTGTACACGACATAACCAGGTTTAACAATTATTTCCCATGCAATTAACATCTGACTAATAAATGCATAATCTTATAATAATACCCATGGGTATCATTTGAAATTATTATTATACATAAGTGCACTTCTACAAACATATGATCAAGGTTACCATCCTTCAACCTTCTTTTTAAGGCTTAATAATAGTATGTCTTAGCATTCAAATCTTACCATAAGAGCACCTACCGTATACAACTGATCATTCTTTAGTAAAAGCCATCACAATCAATTATTGTCTTCCACTTTTGAGGTGAATCAAGTACATAAGAAGTTAATAACCCTATAACTTTACTAGTAATTAGAAGTTAATAACCCTATAACTTTACTAGTAATTAGCTGATAACTTAATATCTACTTGATGGCTGAAATAAATCTCTCATTAGAAGGAGGTATCTCTAGAGCACAATATAATGTTTCTTGTTTACTCCTTCCCTCCAATTTGTCCCTTCACATTTCATCTGATTTTGAAATTGGTGTTAGAAGGTTTAATTAGTCACTAACCAGAGAAATAGTCAAAGTAATCATGCTTGCTTCAAATAATTGAATCAATGACACATTTTCCAAGAAGGGCCTTATTTGTGAACCATCAAGTGGACATAATACTGATATATCTTGAATGGCCATCGATCATATTCTAATTCTAGATATTCTTTAAACTGACGGAACCGAGTTATACAGTAATTGCTAATAATATTCATGTATTAGTCGTGTATAGTGTCATCAATTACAGAAGAAAATTGTAAGGTGATTTTGTTAACTATGATTGTAAATACAATTATGGAGTATGGTTGTGAAATCATGATATCATGAAAGAATCCTACGAGTTTGGCACCATCATTACAATCATAGGTAACAAAAACACCTTATATTTTGCTTCTTTAATTACAGACACAAATGGTATAAAAAAGATATCTAGATTCAGAACTTTACTAATGGTTGTTCAATCTAGATTAATGATGTTGAATATTTTGTCATTAATATCAAAGTTGTATTAATCTCAAAGGATTACTCAAAATAATAGAAAATTGGTTGAACTACTTGTTTGCTTGATTCAGCTCCTTAAGTTGTTTAATGTGCTTGACATGCTTGTGCTACTTGAGTTGGTTATGTTTACTTCAACAGCTTCTAAGTTGCTTACTTTTCTGCATGTTAGCTAATTTCTTGTGCCAAGTCAAACTTCACGCCATGTTATAAGAGGCACGCCTTCCTTTTATATGACAATCTTTGGTATATGACAACTCAAATAAATGAGGTTTCAACGCATACATTTAATTGTGCGTATTCCTTTGAGGCATATCAAATATCATTTGAACAGAGGCTATGTTAATTATTATTACTAGATAGCATAAATTATGCATTGTGTGTTACAGGTGTAACATTTTTTTAAAATAAAATATTTTCCAAGTTTGGTTGTGCCTAGTCTTGTCCTTGTCTTCTGCCATGCGCCTTCAGAAAGTGTTGTCTTTTTAAATCTATTCATGTGAATTGGTTAGAGGCTATCGTGGTGAATGGATATAGCATTCTATTTAATATATGAAGTTGTGTGTTCATGTGATAAGGGGTCATTTATCTTTTCTAGCAGGAGCCATGTTTACCATTATGAGGCCAGTAATGGAGCGGGCATTCTTGAATATGAGAATTATGAGCGTTGGAATTTAGAGGATGTTTATTATTGTTGGATTGTGGATGTATTGTTGTATTTGTATAAAGCTGGAGAAAATTGTGTGTATTTAATATACTGTGTGTTTTACTTCTGAATGAGAAAAAACATTAGCAAAAAGGTATTGAGTTTTTATTTGGTGGTGAAGCTGTGTTGATTTTTTTTTCCTTGTGGTGATGTGAAAAGAGAATAAAAACTTTTAGAAGTTGATGCTATATTTTGATAGTGTAGAGGAGATGATCCAGTAGTTGAGCACTCCAACTTTGTGCTTATCAAAATACTACACCTTAACTTTGCGCTTCTCAAAATGCTACGTAGAAATTTCAAATCACTCCCTTTTTTTTACAGCAGCTTACTTGACAAGTCCCCTGCCTATAACTAAGGTTTCACGGCCACATCAACATGCTTTTTGCCAAGGTGTCCGAAACATCCCAAAAAAAAGTGAGACCAATCGTAGTACATTAGGAAACCCAATACTTGTGTAGTCGATGTGGCATCACTCGTTTGGCCTCTTTTTTAGAATAAGGGACACATTTCATTCAATGATGGGTAGTCATCGTTATCAAAAACAGTTTTAAAGTCACAACCATTGGTACAATGTTGTAAAAAATATTGGATATTAAATCAACAAGTGTGGGTATTAAATTAACAACTACTATCACAACCATTGTAACATGTTCAAGTATTGGGTCCTCTACCCTATGTATTCTTTTCTGTTGGATGTGACAGTGTCGTGTGATGAAGATTGAGTCGAGCATGGTGATAATGGATTAGGGTGTAGTTTCTATTTTTGTTAATGAAAGCTATTTGATGCTATGCTCTTTTATCCAAAAGGGTTTTTCACAAGAAATCTTAGTGTTTGTGTCTTAATAATTGTTCTCTTTATGCTTTATATCATTTTATTCTTTCATAGTTTTAAAAAGTTTTGAAATATTGATTCACCCCTCCCTTCAATATTTCATGTGTTATCTTCAATTAGTATCAGAGCAGTTACCTTTGAAATAAAACTTAAAAGCTTGGAGGTTGGTACGTATCAGAGCAGTTACCTTCTAATAAAGCTTAAAAACTTGGAGGTTGGTTTGAAATAAAGCTTAAAAGCTTGGAGGTTGGTACATATCAGAGCAGTTACCTTCTAATAAAGCTTAAAAACTTGGAGGTTGGTTTGAAATAAAGCTTAAAAGCTTGGAGGTTGGTACGTTTTTGGAGTTTAGGATGAAGAGTTATCTAATTTATCTTGGTCTTGACGTTTGGATGAGCGTAATAAATGGTTACACAATTTAATCTGCCCCTCCAACTGATGCTGATGGAAAGAGAGATTTTGATAGCAATTCTAAGGCCAGGAATGCAATACTATGTGGATTGTCGGAATCTGAACTTGTAAAACTTATGCATCGTGACACTTCTCAATCCATGTGGGATAATCTCAAGAATGCTTATTAAGAGGATGAAAAAGTGAAGAAGGCAAACTTCAAACTCACAAGATGTAATTTGAAAGTTTGAGAACGAAGGAAGAAGGAAATGTTGTAGCTTACCTTTTAAGGGTAGTTGAAGTTGCAAATGAATTGCCTCAAGGGTCTTGGAGAGAAGGTTGAAGGTACTGTAGATATTTAGAAAATCTTAAGGTCTTTACTTTAAGATTTGATGCAAAGATTTCAGCTATTGAAGAAATAGTTGATCTTTATAAGATGACTATTGGCAAGCTTCATGGTATATTGATTGCATATGAGATGGGGACGAGTACTAAATCTTCATCAAAGAAAGAGACTTCCTTCAAAGATTAAAAAAAGGCAAACAAAGGGAAAAAGCATAAAGTGTCGACAGTTCGGATGATGATTCAGAATCAGAAGAAATTTGAAGAACGATTACAACAAACACAAGAAGAAGATGCCTCTCAAACGTTTTGATTGTGAAAAGGATGGACATTTTTCTGCTAAATATCCATCTGTTGAGGACAATAATAATGAGAATAAATTAAAAAACATAAAGGAAAATATAAGAAGACTTTGAAATCCAAAAAGAGTTTATGTTCAAAATATGAAAGTGATTCATCTAAAGGAAGTGATAAAGAATCTCAGAGTGATAAAATTTTATTTATTGTTATGGAAGAAGCACCTCTTGAAAATCATACTCTAGAGATTGAAGAACATACTGATGAACAAGAGGGAGGACCTGATTTTGAGATGGAACTGATATTTTCACTAACTGAGATCAAGAAACTAAAGAAGAAATATCAAATTTTGAAATTGTTGCTCTAAAAAGAGAGTCAAGAAAAAATAAGAAATCCCAAGCACTTGAAGACGTTGATAAACTCCTGATTGATTTAAAAATTCAGAATGATTCCAAGCTAAGAAGATTTAAGAGGATCTAAAAAATCAGATTAAGCTAAAGGAATAAAACTGTGAGAGATTGGAAGCAGAAATTGTGTCACTCAGAAAACTTTAAAAATCTTCAACACCGTTGAATGAAGAAAAGATAAATAAGAAAAGTTCTCTATCATTGAATGATCTATTAGCTTCTTAAAAACAAGATCATCAGATAAAGGTGGATTTGGCCTTGAAGAAGGTCAATGCTCTAAGTCTTAAAAAGCAGAATATGAGAAACTTAATGGTGATAGCTCAAAGATTTCTTCTACAAAAATCACAAGTAATGGTTTCAAGAAACCTTCTAGTACTAGACAAGCACTCTTAACCAGGTCTAATAACTCTTTCTTTTATGGTTACTGTTATGCTTGTAATTACTTTTGGACACAAGGCATTAAATTGTAGAATGTCTTTTAGAAATGATTTCAGATTTGTTAATAAGAACTCTTTTGCCCCTTTGAGGAATTATAATCTGGTTTATTACAAATGTTAATAACATTGGACACAATGCAAGATTTTGTAAGAATGGCATGGCAGATTTCTCAAAGAAATATTTTGAACTATGCTAAGGAAACCAAAGTGTGGAGGAAGAAAGAGAAAGAGGCTACAATGAAGTCTCTAATTGTGCAAACAACCATTCTTACACAAAATTAGAAAGATATTTGGTATGTGGATAGTGGTTGCTCTTGGCAGATGACCAGAGATGAGAGTAATTTCAAGGTAAGGTTTGGTGGAAATTCATCTACAAAGGTAGCTAGTAAAGAAACTCTTATGTTGAATGATGGAAAGACTAAAGTTGAGAATGTGTTTTTTGTAGAAGGCTTAAAACACAGTTTTCTTAGCGTTAGTCAGTTGTGTGATGAGGAACATAGCTTAGCCTTCAATTCATATTGTTGCAAAATTAGTGAAGATGGTGGTCATATTGTTGATGCTATTAGGGCAGTGATAATTTGTACATTCTTGATGATGTTAAGAGTGGAACTTGTTTGAGTTTATTTGACGAATCTTGGTTGTGGCACAAGATATTTGGACATCTAAATTTTGATAGTCTTATTCAAATAGAGAAGAAGGAAGTTCTTAGAGACTTTCCTAAACTTACTAAACCATCTAACATAGTTTACAAGGATTTTCAATTGGGAAGACAAACTTGTAGGAGTATTAAATCAAAGGAGTACTCAAGCACAAAGCCTTTAGAGCTAATACACACTAATTTGTGTGGTCCTACAAAAACTACAAGCATGAAAGGTGAGAGATATTTTATGCTTTTGATCTATGCTTACTCACATATGATCTGTGTGACCTTTTTGAAGAAAAATTTAGAGGCATTAGAGAAGTAAAAATCTTTTAAAGCTTTGGTTGACAATGAAAAAGGTCTAAAAACTAAGTGTGTACATTCAGACAATGGAGGTGAGTTTATCTCAAATAACTTTATGAGCTTTTGTGAGAAGTCTAGAATCAAAATATAATATTCAACTGCTAGGACACCTCGACAAAATGGGGTGGTTGAGAGGAAGAACATATCAGTCCAAGAGATGACACAAAGTATGATGAATGAATGTAAGGAAATTGATTATTTTTAGGAGGAAATCCATACAAAATAGAGGATTGATTAGAGCCAAGCACAATGTTAGTTCTTCTAACTGATGTTTAAGATGACCCTTAAGATTTGTCTTCTTCTATCAATGGTATCTTAAATCAATGGCCAACTACTTGAGAACTCCTTGGAAATAAGGAATATCTCCTTCTCTTTGGGCTCTGCAAAACCCAAGTGGGTGAACCATTGTAACATTTATGGATCTTTACACGGCTTAAATAAATGTTAAAGCTTCTTTGATCTTCTTCATCCCTTTTGGGAAAGCTTCCTATACATTATTCATGTCTTCTCCCTCACCTTGGAGAATATGGACTATTTTTAACATCCATAGAAGACATTTATTCCTTTCTTGAATCCACGGTTCCATTAGAATTCAAAAAACATTTTAGGCCTAGTAGTTCCCTTAATATATTGAAGGGTTTCATCATTTCTACTACCTGAAAGTTTAGTAATTGCTTCAGGATATGAATTTTTACTTCTACCTTTCTCTAAGTTTCTAAAGTCTCCATACTAGAAACATATACTAAACATATGTTGATTGGAGATTTATCTTACTTACAAGTGGGGTTATGTAGTCTATCACAACTCATTTTTAGAGTGATATTGAGTTCTACATGTACATCCACCATAAAAAGGTAGACTTTGACATTATTGAGATATGTAATAAAGGAGAATTGTGAGGAGCCAACACCACCAATGGAAGATGGCGGTTAGTAGTGCATAAAATCTTTTAATCATGAATGCCAACTAATCATGTTTTAGATCAGGTTCACAACCACAACCTTAATCTGTAACCATGAACTTGATCCCTATTGGCATTTGCATTTGAATAGTCTTGTGAATTCTTAGATAAATAGACCATGAGGTCATGATCTTTAGAAAAAGGAAATTAAAATTAGAAATTAATTTAAAGAATTGATCTTTTGTTTTCTTAAATAAATGTACTTCTAAATTGTGTTTTTGTTTGTCACACTCAAAGGTTTTCTTGAAGTTAGTAGTATTGAAAATATATTGATTGACAACAAGGTTCAAATATTCACACCTATACAACAATGATATTAGAATAAATGTTATTAAATCAATTAGATTCTTTTCTTAATTTGGCTACATGAAAAAATATTTGATCTATAATAGATTTAGTAAAAATCATTTTAATCAAATTATTTGAAAACTAAAATCTAATCTTATCAAAGTGGAATGATAAAATTATTTTTTTATTCATAAGTTCATAAGAAGGGCAGTTAGTCAACTTTGACTATTTAACACTTTTAGCCTATAAATCAGCGACTAGTATATGGTATTTAAGCCAACGGCTATTCTAACAGGGTTTATAACAGATACATGCAAATCCAGCTCGAGTTGAAGTCCACACGCAACCTCCAAATTGCGTGATCAGAAGATCTACACGTATCACGATAGCCATTCGTAACAATATCACATGACCCCTTATATGCACCGCTCCAAAATCCGCAGTACCCATTGTAGTCATACACCGTGGGATCTTGCATACACCAAAAAAAAGTAAAAATAAAAATTAGTAAATTATGCATTTCAGCATTGATTTAGAAATTAAATATTGATGAAGAATGCATTTTAGCAGAAGCAAAAGCATAAGAAACCATGAGCAATATTGAAACCACATAAACGAATATGTATCTCTTCGCCATTTCTGCAGTCAGTTATCTATTCTGTGAGAAACAGTCTAATGATGCTGCGGGCAATTTATTTATTTATGGAATCTCTGGATTGATGAGTTAAAGAAAAAACTTATATGCTTAAACAATGCATCTTCTTAGTTACTTCCGATTTATATTTTTTCGAACTGCTTTAGGTGAATTATAATATATATATATATACACACACACTTGAGTAAGTATTAATTTATTTAGATATAGGCTAAAATCTGTAATATAATAAAATTAACATTAACAATAATGTCTTCAAATTTCTTTATGTAACAATATTTTCTTTAAATGTAAAAATGATTATCGAATAATTGATATAAAAAATAATAATACTGATCATTTCTTAAAGTTCTAACCTACAATTCATTTCTAAGTATGATTTTCTCCTCCAATATTGTTATATTCTTTGGCAAACTCTTTAAGAAATATTGTGACCAACTTTGACTTTCCTAGTCACCTATTGCAAAACTGACTACCTAGAACCTTCTTGGACCAAACCAAAGACAAAACTTAAACACTCTTATTTACACACACACTTTGGGACTTTATCTTAGTCCTTATTCATTGGTGGTTGGCTAGAACCACCTATAAGCCAAAATTGAAACTAGGATAAAACTAGGACCCTAAGGTGCTCCTGCACCATCAATAAGTCAAACTTGAGGAAGATTCCCCTTGCTAAACCGTACAAGGCATCATGGGTGAGTGATTAGCCAAACATTTTTTTGTTAGGAGAACAAGCATATGTTGATTTTCTAATTGGAGCATATAGTGATAGGGTTTTATGTGATATAATCCCTATGACCTTTAGCTATGCCTCTTCCATCCTCTTTGAACTTATACAATTTCTCTAATACCACTTTGTGGTGAATAATGTATAATCAAACACACAATATAGAGAAAATATCAAACACAAAATCTGACCAAATTTTCTACAGTTTAACAATACTAGAAAGTTCATTAATTATTTTTCTAAAGTTCTATAGAACTATCCACCAATATTTTACAATGTTATTAAAAGACAATACAATTTCTAGTAAAGAAAACAAAAATAATTTCTCATGTTTAAATTTACTCATGCATAATAGTGTGGTATCCTTGTGTCATAATGAAATAAGTTTGTGAACTTAGTGTGTGTGAGAAATTACACCTTCATGAAATTAGGATTCTAAACAACAATTCTATGGAAAGAAAATGACAATTTAATCTAAGAATTGTAATTAAATCTATGACATCTCATGGTTCCCTATCTAGGCTTTGTTAAGAGAGCTCTCAGCCTTAATCTCTCTCAAGGACAATCCTATAATGAGAAATTTAAAGATAAAATGACTAAATCTAGCTCAAATTCTCAAGATGATATGAAATTCTAACTCAAATGCTCATGATATGTTCCTCAAATCAATAATTTGCTTCTACAAATGATCAAAAATACTTCTCAATTGCTCACAAATGCTCTCAATTGCTCATAAATTGCCTATAATGAGGATGCTTTGCACTTGAATTTCTAGGATATGAAATGCATAGAAAATGACTTGTATTTATAACAAATTTCCAAGGTTAGGGGGTAGAGTGAATTAACCATGGGTTAATGCTTGGTTGAGTTTGATCTCTCAAATGGTTTCAAATGGGGGGACCATTTAAATGGTTGTCCTCAAAGGGAGGGACAAGAAGACAAAATACTCAATTGTCATTGGTTGATCAAATTTGAGTTGAAAGAAATTAGGATTTATTTAATTCAATCATTAATTAAATTAGCCATGTAAGGGTGAATAGGTTGGATTTGATTTTTGATTTAAAACTATACAATTAATTGATTAAAATCAATTATATAATTTTGATTGATCCCTTTTAGGCTTATATTTGATTATTTGATTTCATGATTATTTAATCCTTTGATTTTAATTGATTTTGTCCAATTTGCTTGATAAATATCCATTTGAATGATTTTAATCCATTTTGATGCATTTTAATGAGATATAGGGCAATTGGCTGAGATTTGCAAATTTGGATGATATTAAGATACACCTGGTCAATTTTAGGTGTCTACAAATGCCCCTCTTTGAATTGATGTGCGAAGCACATTGATTCAAAGAAAACTTGATTTCCTGATATAGATTTGATACTGATCTCTGATTGATTAACTAATGCAAAACCTGATGTGAAGCTGGATGCAGAACTTGATATGAAACCTGATGCAGAACTTGATGTGAAACCTTGATGCAGAACTTGATGTGAAACCATGATGTGGAACTTGATGTGAAACCCTGATGCAGAACTTGATTTGATGCCCCACTGATAAAAGTTTGAATTTTTAATGCCCCAGATTTAATGAAAAATGATGCAAAATCCCAGTTTGATGATATAATGATGCCCCCTCAGAAATGAAAACATTTTGATGTCCAAAATGTCAAAAATTTGATGAAACTGATGATGAATAGATCTAAGATGATTTCATTTCTGATAAACAATGATGCTAAAAAAGATGTTAGAAGATGCCCCAGTTTGCATAAATATGCAATTGAGTCCGACTAGGTCAAAACCTTCAAAAATTAGGGTAAAATAGCTTAAATAGGGTGAAAAACCCAAATTTACTATTCATTTTCACTTTTACTATTGAGATTTTTTTCTCTAATCCTGTGATGGTTGACAGCGATGGTGGTCCCCATTCGTGAGCATCGGTTCGAGAGGGCACGCCGTTATAAGAGACCTCTTGACTATGGACCTTCGGTGAGTGATTTTACTCTTCCTAGTGCATTTATTAGCATTTATTACAAGTTTTTAATGCTCTTTAGATAAATCTTTGTAAAATGCCGCATATGATAGTTTAAAATCTGCCTATGTTAGTGAAAAGCCACCTCTGTGCATTTCAAAGCTCCGTTGGAGCAATCCAAAGCTGCCTAGGACTTAGGTCAAAATTACAACCCAATTAATCTTGTGCCGCCCATGAAACCCTATTATTTCAGAGCCACGTATGAAAATTTGAAAGTCGCCTAGGACTTTAAAAGGTCGCGTGCTTTGCAAAGCGCCACCTCCGATGATTAAAGTGCCGCGCATGAAAATTTCAACGCCTCGTGGCTAAAAAGCCGCATACACTTAATCAAGTGCCGCCTCCCAGAAATTTTGAAAAATAGATAGGAAGAATTGCATTCGATTGATTGAATGACTCGATTGATTTCCAAGTTAGAAAATGTGGTTCTATGATGTCACGTAGTGTTTAGGATATTAGAAAAATCATATCGATGAATGTTTGATATGCCAATTAGATTGATTAAAATGATGCCAAATTGACCCCTTCTCAAGATCTAGAGGTTAGGAACAATAGGTTGATGTGCTCAAAATAGAGAAAGGATATATTTAATGTGTTTGATTGACTTAGAATGATCCACCAATAGAAAGACTAATATAATTCACTTTGTTTCAAAATGTAGGAACATTACCGTAAGTTGCGAGTACGGGGTGTAGTTACTTGGATTTTTTATTTGGTCGACGAGCTTACTCCTCCTGAGAGATGGACTATCGAGACATGTGGTCTTAGTTTCCTTCTTGATCTCCCTTGGTTTTTGTTGAACCGAGGTCTATTGAGAGCTATGGTAGAGCGATGACACTCTAACCATAACACTTTCCATCTACCCCTCGACGAGATGACTATCACGCCAGAGGACGTATACAGATTATTGAGGATCCTGACTCGTGGAGAGCTGGTATACTATGATTCAGTTTATGTGGCATCATATGCAGACAGGTGTTTGGAGACAACACCATTGAGAATGATTGCATTACTTGGGCACAGTTTGCTTCATTTCCTACCTTGCCAGCATTATTAGGAGCAGTCATCAGAGGATTGTTGCTTCCAGATAGGAGAGGTCATGGCTTTGCAGTTGGATGGGGCCATATATTGGAGGATTTGATTGCACATCCTTGGAGATCTTACTGGGGTTCCTGTGTGTTAGCCCAGCTTTATCATGATTTACATGAGATTGTATATAGGCACAGTGCATCTATCTCAGCATGTGCAGTTCTTTTACAACTGTGGACTTGGGAGCATATCCCTATCACCAAACCTGTCTTGGCATGAGTGCGGGCCCAAAGATATCTATATACTTTTTTATACGATGGTATGCTTGTCCAGCATCGTCTGGGCAAGGTTGAGTTTTGGCGTCGTACTATTGATGACATTGATCAGGTCGTATAGAGACCATATTTGAGCTGTGAGAGGTGGCGAGAGGATGATGATGAGTTGCCTTATATGTTTTCCCCTCGGTGGATGATTGGTCGATCACCACTATATATAAAGAGATTTTTCTTTGGGAGAGTGCTCCATCAGTATGGCCGAGTATAGGATATGCCCCAGGGTATGGCACTTTATGCGAGGGTACAGACAGAGCGGTCCATGTGGGGAGCTCAGGTTGACTGTCAATATGCTCGTGCATAGATTGATCAGCTTGGATTTGTGAGATGGGACCTGATGACACATGTAGCTAATGCAGATATGTGTGCTGAGTTTTAAGAGTGGTTCTTATGACATCACTTTATTAGATTTATAGATCCAGCTAAGCCCATTCCAGATGTTGATGATCTATCTGATGATGATGACAGAGATGATGATGATAGCAATGGAGATGGCAGGAGACCTCAGAGACAGAGGGTTCAGAGAGCACCTAGGGTACAGAGAGCTATGGGACCTCGGATGCGGGGTGGTCATGTTAGAGCCTGAGGTGATGGATTTGGTTAGCCTAGATAGAGGCGAGTGTAGGTATAGGCACCTCCCCAGAGACAGGCTCCTAGTAGAGTTAGTACAAAGTGGGCTAGGTAGAGACACATATGAGTCTAGGTTGCGATACGGGTTCCATTATAGGCACAGGGTCCACAGAGACCTCCATATCCTCAGAGGTAGGTTCCTCATTTAGATCCATAGAGTAGCACAACACCGGTGATACCATAGGTTCCTTTAGCGCCATAGGCACCTCAGGCCCCTCCAGCATCACAGGCACCTCCAGTTCCTCCCATTGTGGATAGCTTAGTTCATGATGTTTGAGGATTACAGGCATGGATGACTGCAGTTACTGGTCAGTTGGAGCATGTTACGACTATGTTGCAGCAGTTATTGGCTACTTTAGCTCAGTTACCTACCAGTGCTAGCACTAGTCAGGCACCACCTTCTACACAGGATAGATCAGGTGACAGGGATCCCAATGGAGTAGGAGGTTCAGGTATAGGTATCACAGGAGATGGATCAGGCACCCCTGTTGGGTCATGAGATAGATAGGGATCTATGATATCTTGATATTATATTGATGTATCATATGGAGTTTTGATCAGGACTTGTGACATATGGATCATTTTGTTGATGTATCTTTGATATACAGATTTTTTATAGACATATGATGATGGACATTAATTTATGATGATCTTCTCTTGATTCTCCTTTGTTGATGTTGTTATGAGATTTCTTTTATGCATATCTATATGATTCTATGATGCATTTACTTCTGTTATGCTATGGATGCAATGTCTTAGAGTAGGACATAGATAGATGGATGCAAATGATGTTAATGCAACTTATTTCTATATGATTTTCAGATGTTAATCATGATATATGGATTATGCAATGCAATGATATGGATGCAATACTTAGTGCAAATATTTAAATGAATGCAACTATCTTTTTGGGTTTTGATGTATACAACTTAATTTATGAAATGCAAATCTTAAATGATGAAAGATAAATGACTAATGATTAATGTTTCTTTGCTTTGCTTTTCTCTTTTCTAAGAATCTATATGAATAATGATTAATGCTATGAATGCAAAAGATAATCTCATATTGATGACTTGAAACCATTGAATTGATGTAACCCCATATTAATGATGAACCCCCTTTAACTTGGAAATTTGATAAAAATAAAGGCCATTAAGCTAACATGCAAATGCAATTAATCTAACATGAAAATTCAATGCAACTAATTATCCTTGAGGTTTGCGAAAGAAATGAAAATAGAGATATATTTTCATCAATGAGCGTGGTGGAACTAGGAGTCGATACAATCCTTACTGGTGCCACTGTGACCATAATAATATGAATATGACTTTCATCTCATTTGGTAACCGTCTATGAACCAAGTACAACCCTCACTAGTTGAATGACCAACTATGGGAGTATGCATATCGATTTAATTAGATTCAATGTTGCAAGTGGATGTTGGTATTAAGATATAGAAGATCTAAATAGCCAAGGTATCTTTTTGCGGAAACAAACAAAGGTTAACCCTCCTTATATGAATGTCCTCGATGGTTCTTTGATGACCATGTCCTTAGATGAATTCACACAAATGAAAGGATCTTCCTCAAAATAGTCACACATAAGTTAAGAAAACATCATGTCTTCATCATCGCCAATCTAGTCGAAACATCATCGATTAGCTAAAAAGAACATGACTCAAAAAAGTCAATGAAAAATTCATCAAAAATTCCAAGTGTTTTGAAATGTATCAAGATTTTCAAAAAGAATTCCAAACATTCTGATCATTTTTGGTTTGTCAAATTCTAATCCTGATAAAATAAGTTAATGAAACTCAAGGATCGTGTTATAGGATCAAACTGTTTAGGGTGGAACAATGATATCCATCAAAGGTTCCAAAATTAGCTCTTCTAAATCTGAAAATCTGCTTCTGATGTGTGACCAAAATGTAGCACTCTTGAATCTGTTTAGTACCAAAATTTATGATGTTTTCCCCCAAGTGATAAATGTAACCATGTGCAAAACTTAGGGCAAATTGAAACCTAGAATGCAACAAAGCAGCTTTGAGACTTTATTATGACTTATGCACAAATGACAGATGCAATGAAAATATGGACAAATGAGATGATGAAATGCAATATGTACAAATGCAACTAGGAGAGACCTAAGGGACAAAAGGTGTCTATTTCCATGTTTTCACCTCTTGGGTTTATTTCTCATTTTCTCTGTTTTTCTACCAAGGCGCCTATTTCTAGGTTTTCACCAAGGCACTTTTTTATCTTTTTCAATTTTTTCTTTTTTTTTCTTTTTTTTTTTTATCATCAAGGCGCCTATTTACTAGGTTTTCACCAAGGCAACATTTTTTTGATTTTCCAAATGTTTTTGATTTCTTCATGCTCAATTTTCTCCTTTTTCTGATTTTTTTACTTTTCCAATGTTTTTGGCTTTTTGAACTTTCTGACTTTTTTGGTATTTTGATCTTTTCTCATGTACAAAGGTGATGCTGACTCATCTGATACTCTCAACTGATACTCTTTCCTCTGATACTCTTTCATCTAATCAGGTGTGAAATCTCTTAAATGAATGCTATTGATAGGTTCTTGCAATTCATCACCATCACAATCGACCAATTTGTAAGTCTCCATTCCAAAAGAAGAACCAATGACAAAAGGACCAAGCCAATTTGCTTCCCACTTTCCTTTCTTTTCTTTATCAACCTGATTTTTTGGATTTTCTCTCAATACTAAATCTCCCACTTGAAAGGTTCTTGGTTTAATATGTTTGTTGTAATTTCTTGAAATTTGATTCTGATACACTTTCAAATGATCATAAGCTTGAGTTTGGTGTTCCTCCAACAATTCCAATTGTTGAAGTCGGGCAACTCTATAATCCTCATTCACAATCAATCCATGCAATGACACTCTTAGGGATGGTATTTCTACTTCTAAAGGTAGAACAACTTCGGCCCCATAAACCAATGTAAAAGGTGTAGCTCCTATTGGGGTGCGAATACTAGTTCTATAGGCCCATAATGTCAGATTAATTTGAAGGTGCCAATCTCTACCTGACTTACCAACCGATCTTTTGAGAATTTTGAGGATATTCTTGTTGGTAGCTTCTGCTTGTCCATTACCTTGGGGGATAATAAATGGATGAAAAGTGATGAATAATATGGAATGTGTCACAAATTTCATCGACATCCTGTTCTTAAGTTGATTTCCATTATTCATGATGATGGCGTAAGGAATTCCATATCTATAAATGATATGATTAAGGATGAACATAGAAATTTGTTTCCCCATTGCAGTTGTTAAAGGGACCGCCTCAACCCATTTAGTGAAGTACTCTGTTGCAGTGATAATGTACTTATGTCCATTTGAAGAAGGTGGATAGATCATGCCAATAAAATCAAAACCCCATTGGTAGAATGACCATGGTGTGACAAATGAGTGTAACTCTTGTGTTGGTGCATGGATCATGTCTCCATGGTATTGACATTTTGCACAAAATTTTACAAACTGACAAGCATCTCTTTCTAAGGTTTTCCAAAAGTACCCCATGTGTAGGATCTTCTTAGCTAGGTTTAAACCACTATAATGTGACCCAAAAATACCCTCATGAACATATTTTAAAGCTAATTTTGATTCATCTTCCTCTAGACATCTAAGGAGTGTTTTGTCAACGAGCCACTTGTCTTATGAAATTTTGCTTTTGGGCACGAGTTTGGTCTATAGGTAAGGTTTGGTCTTTTAGATAGGAATAAATAGGTCCATACCATGGTGAGTCATGTCCATTTAAAAGGAAAATAATTTGGGTATCAGGTAGGTCAAATGCTGGTTTAACCAATTCTTCCACCAAGAACTCATACATCATGTTTTGATCGAGCATTTGAAGAAAAGATGCCAAGGTAGCCATTGCATCTGCTGCTCTATTCTTGTCTCTTGGGATTTGTTCAAAAGTAATCAAAGCAAAGTATTTTTTCAAATCATCAACCAATTTCTTATAAGGAATCAATTTTTCATCCTTGGTAGCATATTCATTATTGACTTGATTGATAACTAATTGAGAGTCCCCATAGACTTGTAATTATGTGACATTCCATTCCAAGGCCATCTTGAGACCTATGACCAAAGCTTCATACTCTGCAATGTTGTTTGTACAAGGGAAAAATAACTTGTAATATTTTGGGATTGTGTAACCTTGAGGAGTGATCAAAAGATGCCTGCCCCACTACCATTTTGGGTGTAAGATCCATCAAATTATAAATTCCATGTCTTAGCTTCCACATTAACAATATCTGAATTAGGAAACTCCACTTGAATTGGATGTGTAGACTCTAAAGGATAATCGGCCAATTGATCTACAATAGCTTGACCTTTGATTTCTTTCCTATCAACATACTCAATGCCAAACTCACTAAGTACCATTACCCACTTTGTAATTCTTCTAGTTAGAGCTGTTTTACTAAGTAGATATTTCAATGGATCAATTTTGGCTATGAGTTTCACCTTATGCATCAACATATAGTGTCTTAACTTTTGAGAGGCAAATACCACTACTAGGCAAGCCCTTTCCATGAAACTATAGTTTAATTCATATTTGATCAAAGTTCTACTCAAATAGTAGATAGCTCTTTATTTTCCTTCATTATCCTCTTGTGCCAATAAGACTCCTAAAGATTTTTCCGTGGCTGATATATAGATTAATAAAGGTTTTCCTTGAATAGGTGGCATCAAGATGGGTGGATTCATTAAGTATGTTTTCAACAATGTAAAATCTTTATCACATTCCTCATCCCATGTGAAGATGGTATCTTTGTGTAGTAACCTTGTGAAAGAATGACACTTTTTTGCCAATTGAGAAATAAACCTCCTTATAGATTGAAGCCTCCCTTGAAGTGACCTCATTTGACTAATATTCTTTGGAATTTCCATGTCCATTATTTCTTATACTTTTTAGGATCTACTTCAATGCCTTTTGTAGAAACAATGTACCCTAGGAGTTTTCCAGATTGTACCCCAAAAGCACACTTCTTTGGGTTGAGTCTCACTTTAAATTTTTCTAGCCTTGTAAAAATCTTTTCAAGTATGGGTAGGTGATCTTTTCTTTCATGTGATTTAGCTATAATGTGATCCACATAATCCTCTAAAAAGGCATACACCATATCATAGAAAATGGTAGTCATTTCTCTTTGATAAGTGGCTTCGGCATTTTTGAGACCAAAGGGCATTACATTCCAACAAAAAGTACCCCATGGGAATGTGAGGGCTGTCTTCTCTTGATCCTCAGGTGAAATTCATATTTGATTATGCCCACTAAATCCATCCATAAGTGAAAACATAGAATGACCCACAGTTAGATCCACAATAGCATCAATGCTAGGTAATGGAAAGTCATCTTTTGGGCAATCAATGTTTAAATCTCTAAAATCTGTGCAAACTCTTATGGATTTATCATGTTTGGTAACTGATACAATGTTGGAGATCCATTTGGCATATGCAATTACTCTTATAAATCCCACCTTGAGTAATTTTTCCAATTCTTCTTTTATTAAAAGAGCTACATGTGGATGCATTTTTCTCAATTTATGCTTGATAGGCTTAACCCCAGGTTTCACATTTAAATGATGAATTATGAAACTTGGATCCAATCTAGGCATGTCAGCATATGACCATGCAAATTTGACTTGTTTTTCTTGAAAGAATTCGATGAACTCTTTCCTCTCCAAGGGACTCAAAGATGCTACCAAGTGAATAAATTTAGGATCCACTTCAGTACCAATATTAACCTTTTCTGTTGGTTCAATGAGTATAGGTGATCTTCCATCTTCATGTTCTGGTAAGGTGTCCAACCTCTCTTCCTTAGGTGCCATAGTTGGGTTTTCACCTTCAGAAACATCCTTTATTTTTACTTTTTTTTGGGTCCAGCACTACCACCTTGTGGTTTTCACCACTAGACCTTCTCAATTTTTTTGTATTTTTTCTTTTCATTTTGTGGATTAAGAGGTTGAACACCTGCCCCTATCATCATGTCTGGAGTAAATTCATTGATGGAAAAATTTGGTTCAACCGCATTGAGGTATAAATCCATTGCATTGTCATTTGGGAAGTATAGTAAGTCATTTGGCTCGGAAAGATCCCAATCAATAAGTTTAGGGTGTATCAAGGATAAAGAGTCATTGGATGGATTATAATTTGAAGGATTTAGGGAAATTAATTCATTGGATGGGTCATACATTATATCATCAAGGTCTATGACATGTGCCTCTTCAAGATGGTCCATGGAAGAAGGATCAAAATCCTCCTCACTAGAGTCCTCTGAGATTTCCATGGGAAAGAAAGCATGTGGATTAAACACTAGATTAGAATCTCCTACCCACCAAGGTACCCAAGGTTCACTTACCCATTGAGTGAAAGGAGGTACTTGTTCTACATTAGCTTGTTGAGGTTCACTTGATGTTTGAGTAGAAGTCAAACCTTGAGTCACATGTTCTTGAGTTTCAAATTTAGTAGGAGTTGCATAAGTATGAATGGTATCAACCTCTATGTCATGACAAGATTCTTTGGAAAAGGAATCCCACTCATAATCTCTAGAACCATCTTCACTTTCAGAACTAACAAGGTGTATATGTGCACGAGAATCCTGCATGGGACTTGAACTTTCTCCCTTATGTTGAAAACCTATGCCAGCTTTCTCTTCTTTTGCTCTCCAAACTGGGTCAATATGTTCTAACAACCCTCTATGTGAAACTCCTAAGGGTCCTCTTCCCTTATATCCCATTTTCTTCAAGATATCAAATCCTTTGTGATATTGATCAGTTTGGATGTTGATATATTGCACCCTTGCCATGGGATTAGCTGAATTATCCTCCTCTTTATAAAGCCATTGTAATACTTCATGATCCTCTATTTCCATTTCTTGTTTGTCACATTCTCTCACAAAATGAGAATTATATTTATGGGGTTGATGATCTTTGGATGGTTTCCCATATGTTCTTGGAGATGTAGGTAAGTCAAATATGGAAACATAATATTCCCCTACCCCTTTTGAATGAATTTTGCATTGTTTCTCAAATTGGTTCATCATATCACTCATCTTTTGATAATGTTCCTTCTTAGATTGTTATTTTTCTACCTTAGTAGGTTTCAAAATTTTTGTCCTCAATGTTGAAGTCTTGACTAAATTATCATTTGAATTTTGACCCTCATAACTCATCTTTTCTTTTCCCTTAGTTGATGTAGTTGAGTTAGTTTGAATAGGGTTAGAAGTTGTTGTAACATTTGATGTTAGCTTTGGAATTTCCTCTTTAGATTCCTTCATGGTAATATCAGGGATAATTCCTTCCCTATTGTGAGGAATATACAATTCATGAATTGGCTTTAAAGCATTACAATATTGGAATGGATTTGAATCTCCTCCAATTGTGATCTCTTTCCCCATGTGTGGAAATTTTATGCATTGGTGATATGTAGAAGGTACCGCTTGCATTTCATGTATCCATGGCCTTCCCAATAGGATATTGTAAGTCAATTTCATATCAAGGACCTAACATATGGTATCATTTTTGATAGCTCCAACTTGAATTGGTAAAATTATCATACCCTTTGAAGATCTTTCCTCCTCATCATAAGCCTTAATGGTGATTTGATTTTTAGGATCAATGAATGATTCGGTTAACCCTAATGACTTGACAAGGTTTAAAGTGTAAATATTAAGACCAGCTCTCCCATCTATGAGAACTCTCTTGACTCTATGCCTTTGGATTAACACCTCTATATGCAAGGGTAAATTTTGAGGATGTGTGATAGACATATCATCTTGCTCTAAAAATGAAAGACAATGAGGGGCTATGAGATGTCCTACCATGTTCTGAAATTTGTCTTCCTCCAAGTTTATAGGAACAGTGGTCTCAACCAAGGCTTTTTCCAAGATCTCCTTGTGATTAGGAGATAGTTTTAACAACTCCAAGATTGATATTTGTGTTGGAGTCTTTTGTAATTGATCCACTAAACTATAAGACTTTGTTGTAGGTGGTGTTTGTTTAGCCAAAATAGTTTGTGTTTTAGGGTCAATAGTAATAGGAGTACCCCCTTATAGGGTAACCTTTGAGGCTTGCCCCCTTGTGATGGCATTAGACTATTCCACTTTAGGTTGATCTTTAATCACCACAACATTGATTGTACTCTCATGGCCAGATATAGCATTGATAGTATTATCATAGGTATGTGCAAAGTTAACATTATTATTGCCTCTTGCATTATTCCCATTATTTCCTCCATTGTTTGAGTTGGAAGATTCTCCTTTTTCATGTTTATAGAAAGGAGTCTTAAAGGTCATGTGATCTTCATTAGTTTGAGGGCCCTCTACTTTTATCACACCATTGTCAATGAGATCTTGTACCACTTCTTTGAGACACATGCAATCATTTGTCTTATGTCCCCGATTTCTATGGTACTCATAATGGTTATTCTCACTCCACCAATTTGGCTTGATTTGAGGTTCATATGGTTGAGCCCTTGGTAGGTCAATAAGTTTATTTTCAATAAGGGTCCTTAATGCATTTTCCAATGGTTCACCCAAATTAGTAAAAGTCCTTTTGGTTATAGGTGCAAAGAAAGGTTTAGGCTTGTAAGCCCCTTGATTATTCCCAAAGTTGTTATTGGTGTTACTGTTGTTAAAGGGAACTTTGGGTGCTTGATTCACATTATTGGCTTGAACTGAATTTTGGGTGAGATTGAAAGGGGTTTCCTTTAAAGTATTTGCCTCTACCACTCCATCATTGACCACTCCTTTAATGTTGTTATTTCTCATCCAAAAATGGTTGTTGTTAGGGGCATTGTGATTTTGATTAGCGTTGGAGGGATTGTTGTTGTTGTTATTCTTATTATCCTTGTAAAGTTTAATCTCTCCACTTTTGACCAATACCTCTTCCGTTGTTACCCCATTCTCAATTAGGTCTTGGAATGACCTCAGACATTGTAGCCTTAAGCATTACTTAATTTCATGATTCAATCTATTCACAAGGATATCCATCTTCTCCTTTTTGGGTACACTTTGAGGGTACCTAGCAAATGCCGCTCTCCATCATTTTAGGAAAATTAGGAATCTCTCTCCTTCTCTTTGTTTGGTGTTACATAAATTAAGCATTGTAATCTCATGTTTGATGTTGTAAGAGTAATGAGTTACAAACTTAGATACCAATTCTTCAAAGGTTCGAATGCTGGAGGGTAACTTTGAAAACCAGTCCATTGCCATACCTCCCAAACTTCTAGGGAATAACCTCATTAGGTAAGTTGTGTCATGCATGAATTCTAGAATTAAGGCACAAAATTCTCTTAAGTGATCTTGAGGATCAGTTGTTCCTTCATGTTTGTCATATTTAGGAAAGATAGCATTTGTTGGAAATGG
This sequence comes from Thuja plicata, assembly GCA_018584345.1. NCBI lineage: Eukaryota > Viridiplantae > Streptophyta > Pinopsida > Cupressales > Cupressaceae > Thuja > Thuja plicata. The sequence continues at coordinate 4,191,598 of MU226504.1, read as the reverse complement.
AACCATGATTAATGTCTTATCAAAGGGAAAAGGACACAAAGCTTCAATAGAAAAGGGTTTAGAAACCCCGCTTTGTTTCATCGTGTCCAATTGCATTTGGAACAGTTGGAATTACTTGTTCATGATGTCAATGGGGTTAGCCTAAGCTTCCTTTTTTTTGAGTTTATTGACATCATAGCCATGTGGAAGTTTGAGACTCATTTGTGCTAGGTCTAGAAAATACTTTTCCTTTTCTTTTTCCAACACTTTTTCCATAAGCTTCATGAAGAAGGGAATTTGCATTACTTCATTAACATTTTCATCAGTGGCTTCTTCATCATTAGGGTCAATGTTGCCCCTATTGTTATTATTATTTAACCCTTGGTTGCCAAGGTTAATTCCTCCAAGGTTGTTGTTGTTTAACCCTTGATTATTAGGGTCACCATTTCCTCCTCCATTGGTATTGTTATTTGATCCTTGGTTGTTAGGATCGCCATTCCCTCCTCCATTATTATTGGTGTCTTTGTTGACATGGTTGATTTGATCGGGATCCATATTGCCAAATGGAAATGACATGGTTGGCTCTGTTTCCTTTATAGGTTCTTGCAAAGGTCTTAAAGAACTAAAAGGATCAGTTGGGAAAGGACACTCTTGTCTTAGATAAGATCTGTCAAGTTGTAGGGTAGCCTTGATGTAATGCGATCGCATAAAAGCCAACATTAACATAAATTTAATAAATACTTAGGCTTTGTATCTCACTTGAATGATCAATCCTTGAATGATTTTTTGAAAAGTCCAATAATGGCGGATTCTGATCAATTTGAAGTTACACAGAGGTAAAATGTCCAAAAGGGTACCCAAAAATGGAAGCAACTTGTTTTCAAACCCTCGGGAAGTATCCACTATTTTCCCTTCTTTTTTTTTGGGCGGCTCTTGCCTGTGTGTAGGCGGCTTTCAAATGTTTGCACACAGTTACTGGAATTGCTTTATGTGGCACTCTGCAGTTCGCAGGCGGCGTTTTCCTGTTGATAGGTGGTTTTCAAATGTTTACACATGACACTTTCTAGTGGCTTATGCAGCTTATGAATGTTTTCAAGCAGAGTTTCAAAAGTACAGGCGGTCTAGAATAATTTATACGCGGCCCAAAAATGTTTATACGCGGCACTTTGCTGATCAAGGTTGAAATTTTCAAACTTTCAAATTTTTAAAAGTTTAATAATTTTGATTAGACTTGTTACCAAAGATTCTTGTGTGAAAATCAAATACAAACTCAGCACACACATCAATTTTGCACCATATCCGTAAAACAACACTAAAAGTATATGTTCTCGAATGTTTTATTTATGGATATAACACAAGAAACTCTGCCAATAAATCTACCTAAGAATCAAACAAATATGACATTTAACAATGGCTCTAAAAAGGTAGGCTTACTAATTAACAAGGTTTTATTGACACCTCTGTTCTAACTCTTGTCAAGTTCCTTTACCCCCTTGTGGGCTTCCCACATGCACAAAAGTATGATTTTGCACAATCCTGAAGGACTACTCAAGGAAGTGAATGATTTTGCGCAATCCTCAAGGACTACTCAAGGAAGTGAGGATGAATTGCACAAGAATTAGTCACTTTTCGATTAAGGTAAAGTGCATTTTTTTATAGTGGGTTGGATGATATCACGGCAAAAGTGATTGTCTCCCACTTTGGGTCATTCCCTCTCATCGCCTTCGTAAAGGAATTCTCGGGAGGCAGGCCCTCTAAAGCTTTACTCTAATCTTGCACACATGGAAAGCAAAAATTGAACTTAGTCCAACAAGTTTGGGAATTTGAGTCACTCAAAGAGTGAAGAGCATATCCCTATTGTCTTCCTTTGTTCCAAACACTTCAAGCGATATTTTTTCTTTTTCAACCCCTTGACAAGGAGTTTCTTAAAATTGAAATGTGTGGTTCAATTCCTTATCCCTTTCTTTCTACTAAATTGAATTCGCACATTTGGCTTTTTGATTCACTTTAAAAAAGTGAAGAGCATATGCCTAATACTTGTTCAATTTAGACAATACTAGGGATTTTCCTAATTATGCTAGATTCAAAGAAATTTTCCACAATTTAAGCAATGTAAGCTTGATTAAAAAATACCTTGTTTTCGAAGCTAGCAAAGGCTAGGCATATTTTTGATGTATTTTGCTTTATTTTCAACTCACCTAGTGGCGATCATTTCCACTATGGCTCCTCCAACAAGTTAGTCAACACAACAAATACAAAGTGAAGAAAAACTTGGAAATCTCAAAAGATAAATCACTCCTAAGCTCTTTTTGATCAAATTTTGCAAGAGAATCAAGCTTAAAGAACTAGAAATGAAAATGAAACAAAGAGTAGGAAATTTCTTTCTCTAAGCAAAAAACACTTTAATGTAATGCTCATAAAGATGTTCCTCTTCTTTTAAGTTTTCTAAAATATTAGATGCATGCACTTGTTTATCATGTTTAGTTTGTGCTCCTACCTCTTTGCTAGGCCTTGTGACTCTCTTTTCTGGTTACTGTACTTTTGGGTGAATTTTCATATGCAGAGATAAAAAATACAGAGAGTTAAAAAGATGAACAAATCATTTAAAGCTTAATAACAAGCAAAAAGTTCTACGCGACATTTAACAGTTAATACATGACTTTTAAATGCTAGGAAGAAGAACTCAAAACTTTAAAAGCGACAATTAAAAGTTAGAAAGTAGCTCTAGAAAATCCACATGCAGCTAAATATAGACCATAGGTGGTACAAAATGTGCAAATTGTGGTCAAATAATGCCACTACGTGGCTCTGGAATGATCACAGGCAGTCTTTTGCTGCTAATAAGCGGCCCTTTATGGGAGCAAGCGGCACAAAATGTGCAAATTGCGGTCCAATTATGCTAGCACGCGGCTTAGAAATGATCACAAGGGATCTTTCACTGCTAACAGGCGGCTTCAGAATCTTTGTAGGTGGCTTTTCTCCTATTTTCTACAAAATGATAGCAAAGTGATGCAAACACACAAAAATAATGATAAAATGAGTAAAATGAGACCTAAAGCCCCACGGTGGGTGCCATTTGTGTGTGAGAAATTACACCTTATAAAATGAGTAAAATGAGACCTAAAGCCCCATGGTGGGTGCCATTTGTTTGTGAGAAATTCCACCTTCATGAAATTAGGATTCTAAACTACAATTCTATGGAAAGAAAATGACAATTTAATCAAAGAATTGTAATTAAATCCATGACATCTCATGGTTCCCTATCTAAGCTTTGTTAAGAGAGCTCTCAGCCTTAATCTCTCTCAAGGACAATCCTAGAATGAGAAATTTAAAGATAAAATGCCTAAATCTAGCTCAAATTCTCAAGATAATATGGAATTCTAACTCAAACGCTCATGATATGTTCCTCAAATCAACAATTTGCTTCTACAAATGATAAAAAATACTTCTCAATTGCTCACAAATGCTCTCAATTGTTCATAAATTTCCTATAATGAGGATGCTTTGCACTTGAATTTCTAGGATATGAAATGCATAGAAAATGGCTTGTATTTATAGCAAATTCCCAAGGGTAGGGGGTAGAGTGAATTAACCACGGGTTAATGCTTGGTTGAGTTTGATCCCTCAAATGATTTCAAATGGGGGGACCATTTAAATGGTTGTCCTCAAAGGGAGAGAAAAGAAGACAAAATACTCAATTCTCATTGGTTGATCAAATTTGATTTGAAAGAAATTAGGATTTATTTAATTCAGTCATTAATTAAATTAGCCATGTAAGGGTGAATAGGTTGGATTTGATTTTTGATTTAAAACTATACAATTAATTGATTAAAATAAATTATATAATTTTGATCGATCCCTTTTAGGCTTATATTTGATTATTTGATTTCATGATTATTTAATCCTTTGATTTTAATTGATTTTGTCCAATTTGCTTAATAAATGTCCATTTGAATGATTTTGATCCATTTTGATGCATTTTAATGAGATATAGGGCAATTGGCTGAGATTTGCAAATTTGGATGATATTAAGATACACCTGATCAATTTTAGGTGTCTGCACTTAGAAACACAATAAAGACTAAATTGTTTTTATGTGCTCAATATATTTTTGTTGATTAATTCTTAATTCAATACATCTTTATAATTAGACAACTCAAGTTAGCTATAAGTGAGAATAGGGTATGTAATTAAATCTATATTAAGAGAACTGACAAGGTTTTGGATGAACAATGGTTATATTCTATTACTTAATACTCATGATTATCAATTCATGGAGAAAAATCTTATATTTAGAATAAAATATGTGATACTTCCACTTTATATTGTATCAGAGCCTAAAATGATTAAATCCCTCTGCATATGAAGATTGTATATGTCACTTTATAGGAGTATTCAATATTTTTTAGTGAAAATGTAGAAAGGTCCTACGAATTTGAATAAAAAATTACATGACAAAAGCACAGATTAAATGCTTGGTCAAGGATAAACTTTACAGTACTTTAAAGAAAGGGACGTGGCTATCCTCTGTGCAAAATGTACTGTTGATCAAATTTTTAAAAAAAAATTAGAAAAACAACAGATTTTTGTGAAATTTTCAGCATTTGTTCTTCGTGATATGCATATTTTGTGGTGGAAAACCACAAAAAATTTGCAAAAAAAAACTGTACGTTTTTACGAATCTGAAATTTTTTTTGACTCTTTTTCTTTTTGGTGCATTTTACATAAAGGATAGCCACTGCCTTAAAGAAGGTGAAGCCATCAAGCACTTCCTTAATGAAATATCTTATGATGCATGGTCAATAAATAACTTATGATGTGTGGTATTTAGCTAAGGTTATGCTGAGAATGTGATGCAAAGTTATATGCAAACTGGCGATTTCTACTCACAAAATCATGTTTTTCCTATAAGCCTTTTTTTTTGTCTTGACTGATCAAGGATTTGTTTTATGGATTTCCAACTTCTTTATGTATTAGTGCTTGAGTTTCCTTATACCTCCTCTTTTAAGTATGGATTCCTCAAATGAAAGTGTTCTTCAACTTTATGGGTATCGTTGAATGATGGAAGGAAGCACAAGAATAAGAAAGTTATAGATACAAGATATGTATATCTGAGAATATTTTCTAATAAATTTTTAGTGTTGTGTTATTTCAATGGTTTTCTTTTATTAATAGATATTTATTTTGACTTACGAAACATTGCAACTTTGGTTAAAAATACACCAAGGTTTCAAAACCAGTCCACTAGATACACTGGCTAAAAATACACTGTGATTTCTAGGGTGAGAGAAACTATGGTAAACAATGGGAAGGTTTTATCATAGATGGTCAATCCCAAACACTCATTTGGCTCGTCTTGACAAGCCCATTGGAACGTGGCTGCTTGCTTGGATTTGCATGTGGTAAGCTCACTAAATATCTGTGTTATTGATTATCTTAAGTTTTAAAATTCATTGCTCTATTTATTTTGATTCAAGCCAATATAAAAAGCTCAATTTAGTGAGTGAATTATCCACCTAGGAAGATTTAGGCCACTTAAAATATGTGTTTTTGGTGTACATGACGTAACCAGGTTTAACACTTATTTCCCATGCAATTAACATCTAACTAATAAATGCAGCTTTTTTCAACTAGACTATTAACCCTAAGATACTCTGGCCTTCCAAATTTAGGTGGTCTTTATATGAATATCGTGGAATAAAAATAGCCTTAGCTACTAAATGGGACATAGCCTTGAAAAATTGTACAATCTTTTAAAAAATAAAAAAAATTGTACAATCTTTTAAAAAACAATTCTTTTATTTAAAGTATGAGGTTCTTTCATGTGTCAGTGAAACATGGTTCTTCAATATATTAGCATTATGAATACATTTCTCAGTTACCCTTTTTCTAAGCATAATCTTATAATAATACTCACAGGTATCATTTGAAATTATTACTATACATAAGTGCACTTCTACAAACACACAATCAAGGTTACCATCCTTCAACCTTATTTTAAGGCTTAACAATATTGTCTTAGCACTCAAATTTTATCATAAGAGCACTTACCTTATACAACTGATCATTCTTTAGTAAAATCCATCACAATCAATTCTTATCTTCCACCTACCATGTGAATTGAGTACATAATAAATTAATAACCCTATAACTTTACTAGTAATTAGCTGATAACTTAGTATCTACTTGATGCAAGCAGAACTAAATCTCTCATTAAAAGGGGGTAGCTCTAGAGCACAATATAACTAAATCTCTCATTAAAAGAATGCAGCTCTAGATCACAATATAATGTTTCTTGTTTACTCCTTCCCTCCTTTGTCCCTTCACATTTCAAGGTTTAATAAGTCACTAACTAGAGAAATAGTCAAAGTAATCATGCTTGCTTCGAGTTCATTGTATTATGTTTAAGTAGCATCAAATAATTGAATCAATGACACATTTTCCAAGAAGGGCCTTATTTGTGAACCATAAATTGGACATAGTATTTATATAGCTTGAATGGCCATCGATCATGTTGTAATTCTAGATATTGATGCAGAGGGTTTAAGATTCTAGTGATTTATTTCGTCAATATGATTCTTTCTCTCTCCTAACCATCCAATGCTTACTTCCCTTTTAATTATTCCCCAATTAGGATCTCCAAGACCCTCTCTACCAACTTCTCCTCCAAGGTATAGTTGATCTATTTGAATATTTCAAAGTTTCTAGCCTTAACTAGTCCAACTAGCTCATCAATTACCTAGACTTCCCCACTAGATTTCCTCCTAGAATCCCAAACCCCTAGCTTAGGATCTTCCCATACATTCCATAGACTCTTTTCTATGTCCTTGGTCCATTCAAATTCATTCCAAACCCTTACCCACACTTCAATATACTTTACCAATCCAATAGGTGTCGAATTCACTACGAGGCCTAATTGCCCTATTTCCTAGTAGGTCAAAATTCACTATTTTTGGGCTAGTAATCCCAAAAATCCCAAAAAACCACACAGAAGACCTTGAAAATGTTCAAGGTATCTATCAACCCTATCAAAATCCAAAACCCTAACCTCTAGCTGTACCCACAACCCTAGTATTCATCAGGCCCTAGTTTCTAGCCTATTATTTAGGCCTCTGGACCAGTCTGCACAAACAATTATCAAATTGACCTTTAACCTTCATTTCACCATCCACCACCTTTTAAAGCTTCAAGAAGAGTGTTTATGGCTTCTAAAAATTCCACTAACTCCTTTCCCCAAGATCATGGGTGCTCGTGCCAAATCCTTCTTATCCCTGTCCTGGCTCTCCTGTTCCTAACAGTCAGCCATAGGGGATTCAAAATTGGTATAGTAAATCCATTGCAAAAATCAAAATGAAAAAAAAATCCCTATTTAAAGACTCTAACCCTACTTCCCCCATCATTTTAGTCAATTCCACTGGTGGGTTCTTAGGTTAGAGCCATTTCTAACTCTGCAACACTAGGAATGTCACTTGCAGACCAGTGACCTTAATAATTACACAACTCTACACTAAAATAACTTTAAAGAAACCTAAGACATGGAAATAAAAGATATTTTGAAACTCTACACCCCCATGGGGTCCAATCTCCTTTTCCAATCTGTACAGGACTATACAGAATGCAGAAAGCTCTGTATTTCACAAGAATACAGTCAAAACTATCTATACAAGGGTTCACAAAATCAATGTTGCAATCCAAAATTTCATTAACCTATCCAAATAATCAAATCCATGCTCATATACTGAGCATGGGTAGTTACAATTTCTCTAACTTGTTTTTGCAACTTCTTGTCAAGAAGTTGCAAAAGTTGCTTGAGCAACTTTTTAAAGTTGCTAGCAAATTTTATATTTTGAGCAAGTTGACTTCTTTTGTCAACTCGATGGTCATGATTGACCTCTATGACATTGATTAGAACATTTAGGGTCCTAAAACATGCACCAAACCCAAATTACAACAAAATATAAAATTTTCCCTATTTTAGGCCACAATGACCCTAAATCACCTAATGAGCACTATGGGCTCTTACAAATATGAAGTTGATCCACATTGTATCCAACCTATTGGATCTTATTCCAAACCACACAAAAACACCTAATTCAACCCTAACACACGCCAACACATCAAAATGGGAGGTTCTCTGCACCATACTCCCCTGGGACAAATAACTCAAGTCCCTTGAGTTAGGAGGTCTTCAATGGTGACCCCGTGTTTCAGAATGTCCAGATTTGTCATCCAAGTGACCTTAGCTTCATGTAGTCCCTGCCACTTGATGAGGTACTCCTTGCAGTTACCCTTCCTTGTCTTCTTGATCAATTTAGAATCTAGTACACTTTCCAATTTCAGTGGTATTGGGGTAGGAAATTCTTTCACCCAATCATCATCCCCTAAATCTACAAGAGTGGACTAACCTATGTCTATAGATGGTCCCTTGTAGGGATATAGGTCACAAACATTGAAAATGGGCGAAATCCCCAAATTAGGAGGCAACTCCACCTCATAGGCATTCTTGCCATAGTTATGCAAAATATTCAATGGACCTATCTTCTTCATGAGTAACTTAGTTGGCTAACCCTTGGGTAGCCTTTCCTTCCTCATATAGGAAAGTACTAGAGATCCCCCACTTTGAACTAAAAATCCCTTCTTGTCTGATCAACTTTGGACTTATACTTCTCCACTTGTTTTTGTAAAGTCTTGTTGACTTGATCATGAAGCTCCTTCATCTGTTCTAAAAATGACTCCCCTTGTGCACTCCTCCTGTGCTTCAAACTGAGATCTCTCAACTCTAATATCCCTATAGGATTGACCCCATATACTATTTCAAAGGGGCTTTTACCAGTACTCCTATTAATGGAGTCATTGTAGGCAAATTCTACCTGCCCTATGGTGTGATCCCATGACTAACCATGTTTCTTAGTCAAGCATCTTATCAAGTTCCCATGTGACCTATTCACTACCTCCATTTTCCCATCTAATCATGGATGATAGGCTTAAGAGAAAGACAAGTTTTTACCCAACATTTTCCAAAGAGTCCTCCAAAAATGACCCACAAACTTACTATCTTTGTCACTTACTATATTCAGTGGCAATCCATGGATCCTTAGAATGTCTTTGAAGAATAGACCTGCAATTTGTGAAGCATCATTGGTTTTCTTACATGGGATGAAGTGAGCCATTTTTCTAAAATGGTCCACCACCACAAATACACTGTCACGACCCCTTGTTGTCTTTGGTAACCCCAACACAAAGTCCATGCTTAGGCACTCCTAAGGCCTTCGGGGTATGGATAAGGGTTGGTACAACCCACTGTTACTGCTTTTTCCTTTTGCCCTCTAACAAATCTAACATTGTTCTACAAATATCCTAACATTTGATTGTAACTTAGGCCAATAGTAATGCATATTCACCTGCTCCAATGTTTTATCCACTCCAAAGTGGCCTCCCAAGCTTCCTTGGTGTTTCTCCTTCACGATGTTCTCCCTCATTGAGAACTGAGGTATACACATAAGATGTGCTTTAAACAATAGGCCTTCCTGCAACATAAACTCATTGAAATCCACTTTAAATCCCTTTTGAAACTTCACACATGCCTCATTGGCATCTCTGAAATGTTTTTCCTCCTTGTAGAGGTCCTTCAAATCATCCATCCCTACACTTTGTAATTGTATCTCCTGTATGGTTAAGACTCTTATGCTAAGAGAATCTACAACCTTGTTGCTAACCCCTTTCTTATGATTTATGACAAATGTATAAGATTGCAATAATTCTACCCACTTCAAGTGCCTTTGATTCAATTTTTATTGCCCATTCAAGAAACTTAGAGCATGGTTATCAGTGTAGACCACAAATTCCCTACGTAAGAGATAGTGTCTTCATTTTTTAAGGTCTTGTACCATAGCATACAACTCCAAATCATATGTGGAGTACTTATTTTTAGCTTCATTCAACTTCTCTGAGAAGAATTCCACAGGGTGTCCTGCTTGGCTTAGCACTACTCCAATGGCTAGCTTGGTAGCATCACATTCTACCACAAATAGCTGATTGAAATTAGGAAACCTAAGTGTTGGTAACTCTGCTATCATTTTTTTCAACATCTCAAACCCTTGGTCTGTTGCCACAGTCCACTTAAACTGACATTTGATTCCACCTTTGATGGTGTTGAGAATAGCGGCACATACATGACTAAAATTTCTTACAAATTTCCTATAGTAGGAGGCCAATCCATGAAAAATCCTAACATCCCCTATGGACCTAGGTGTAGTTCATTCCAATATTGACTTAACCTTATCAGGGTCCATCTTCATACATCAATTAGCAACCACAAAACCAAGGTAAACTAATTCAATTTTCAGAAACTTACACTTGTCTTGATTGATCATCAACTTTTCTTGATGTAACTCCCTTAAGACCATCTCCAAATTCTTCATGTGCTCCTCCTTGGACATGCTAAATATCAAAATGTCATCAAGATATATGATTACAAACTTACCAATAAAATTTTCTAGCATTTCTTTCATGAGCCTCGTGAATGTGCTAGGTGCATTAGTTAGGCCAAAGGGCATAACTAGCCACTCATACAACCCTTCATTGGTCTTGAAGGCTATTTTCCACTCATCACCAGGCCTAACCCTGATTTGGTGATATCCTAACTTCAAATCGACCTTTGAGAAATAACATGAACCTCCCAAACTATCCATCAAATCCTCAATCTGGGGCATTTGGAATATATATCTGATTGTAATCTTGTTTATGGCCTTGGAGTCTATACACATCCTCCATTTTCCATCCTTCTTAGGTGCAAGTACAATAGGCATAGCACAGGGGCTCAAACTCTTCCTTATCAATCCCTTTTCCAAAAAATCTTGAATCTATTTTTCTATCTCTGCATTTTGACTTGGTGTCATCTTATATGCTTCTTTGTTTGGAAAATTTTCTCAAAGAATGAGGTCTATCTGATGACTTACATCCCTCATGGGTTTTAGGGCACTTGGCAAACCATTATCCACTATGTCATGGTATCTTCCTACAGTGTTTGTATCTCTAGGGGCATGTTGACTTTCTCTTCAGTCTCCTCCCTTGGCTTCACTATCACTGCACAACAGACTCCTTTCTCCTTCTTCATGGCTTTTAGAAACTCCTTCCGACTCAAAAGCATCACACTAGTTCCCACATGCTTCTCTTCATTAGGTTCATGCAATGGATCCATTTGAAACTTCTTCCCTAGCTTGGTGATAACATAGTTGTTGTTTTATCCATCATGGATAACCTTTACATCATATTGCCAAGGACACCCTAGAAGAAGATGACATGCATCCATGGGAAATATGTCACATAGGACCTTTCCCTTATAATTTCCTTTTTCAAACTCCACCAAGGTTTGATCATCTACCACTATTTGTTGACCCTTGTTCAACCATGAAACTTTATAGGGTGTGGTATGAGGTATCCTTCTTAATTTCATTTTGTCCACCATCTATGTGGATACTGTATTCTCAGTGGATCCTGAGTCCACTATCACTTTGCAAATCTTCCCATGAGACCTACAAGTTGTCTTAAACAAATTATTTCTTTGAGGTGGCTCTATAGTGATAGGTGCCTTCAACAAAGTTCTTCTTAGCATTAGATTATCTCCATCCATTACTGGACATGCCTTGGAAATGGGCAAAGTGACACTTTGTGTGTCATCTTCTTGAACCAACTGATTCCTCCTATCTCCCATAGAAGATGAGGTAGCCTTTTCACAAAACCTACCCATTGTGTGACCCACTTGATTGCAGTTATAACATCTGCCAGTAAGGACTTAATACGATCTTCCTTGGGGCTTAAATCTTCCTCTTGGTGGTCCTCTTCCTCTTTATCCCCCTCTTTGGAATGATCCTCTAAATTGATTAGCTCCACTATTTTCCATAGACTAATTATCTTCTTGTCTATTAGGGATTTTTCCTCTGCCAAAGTTACTCCTACCTCTAAAACCTTTGTTATTGTTACCACCTCTTCCTCTTTGATGTAAGTCATTCCTCCTTCTAGCCTTATCATCTTCTCTCAAGGCTAACTAAAAAAACTTGTACATACTGTCAGGAGCCATCATGCTAATTTCATCTTGTATCCCTTGTCTCACCTTACCACTTTCTCCATTTCTTATTCTTGTCTTCTATCCCTTAGGATTAGTTTGTGAAACTCCTCGGTATAAGCACTTACATTCATCTCCTTTTGTCTTAAGTTCTACAACTTTTGGTACATTTGGATTTCATAATCAGTAGGAAAAAATTGTGCCCTCAATCTGATTTTCATCCTCTCCCAAGAAACTATCTTTTTGTTTCCACTGGTTACCCTATCATCTTGCATCATGTTCCACCACACCAATGTAGATCCTTTGAGTCTAGCTTTGGCATAAATAACCCTCTTCTCTTCTAATATCTCCTTGTAATCAAACTGGTTGTCAATGGCCTCTATCCAATCCAACAACTCTTCTCCATTCAGGCTTCCACAATAATATGGTATGTGTTCCATACTATCCTTGTTAAGGGACTTAAAGGAATCCAAGAATACCTTTTTTTATTTATCCATCTCAGGTTCTTTACCTTTGTTAGATGACTCTTATGTCTGACTTTCAACATCCTCATCACTCTCATCTCCCCATTCAGTCATCTTCTTTTTACTCTTTGTCTCGGACACACTAGCCTTCTCCAAGAGGCCCTAAACCAATTCCACAATGGCATCCCTACTAATTTCCTTAGGAGGCATGTATTCAACCTCTTGAATCTCCTCCCCTTCAGACATACACAAACTTCAAGAAATTCTGGCTCTGATACCACTCTGATGCAAAGGGTTTAAGACTCTAGTGATTTCTTTCCTTAATATGCTTCTTTCTCTCTCCTAACCATCCAATGCTTACTTCCCTTTGAATTCTTCCCCAATTAGGATCTCCAAGACCCTCTCTACCAACCTCTCCTCTAAGGTATAGTTGATCTATTTGAAGATTTCAAAGTTTCTAGCCTTAACTAGTCCAACTAGTTCATCAATTACCTAGACTTCCTCACTAGAATCCCAAACCCCTAGCTTAGGATCTTCCCATACATTCCATAGACACTTTTCTATGTCCCTGGTCCATTAAAAGTCATTCTGAACCCTTACCCACACTTCAAGATACTTTACCAATCCAATTGGTGTCAAATTCACTAAGAGGCCTAATTGCCCTATTTCCTAATAGGTCAAAATTCACTATTTTTGGGCTAGTAATCCCAAAACTCCTAAACAACCCCACAAAAGACCTTGAAAATATTTAAGGTATCTATCAACCCTATCAGAATCCAAAACTCTAATCTTTGGATGTACCCACAACCCTAGTATTCATCAGGCCCTAGTTTCTAGCCTATTATTTAGGCCTCTGGACCAGTCTGCAAAATTTTTTATCAAATTGACCTTCAACCTTCATTTCATCATCCACCACCTTTTGAATCTTCAAGAATACTATTTAGGGCTTCTGCAAATGCCACTAAGTCCTTTCCCCAAGATCATGGGTGCTCGTGCCAAATCCTTCTTATCCCTGGCCTGACTCACCTATTCCTAACAGTCAACCATAGGGCTTCAAACTTGGTATAGGAAATCCATTGCAACAACCAAAAAGAAAAAAAAATCCCTATTTACAGACTCTAACCCAACTTCCCCCATGGTTTCAGTCAATTCTACTGGTGGGTTCTTAGGTTAGAGCCATTTCTAACTCTGCAACACTGGGAATGTCACTTGCAGACCAGTGACCTTAATAATTACACAACTCTACACTACAATAACTTCAAAGAAACATAAGATATGGAAATGAAAGCTATTTTGAAACTCTACACCCCCATGGGGTTCGATCTCCTTTGCCAATCTATACAGGACCATACCGAATGCAGAAATATCTTTATTTCACAAGAACACAGTCAAAACCATCCGTACAAGGGTTCACAAAATCAATGTTGCAATCCAAAATTTCATTAACCAGTCCAAATCATTGAATCCATGCTCATATACTAAGAATGGATAGTTACAACCACTCTAACTTGTTTTTGCAACTTCTTGTCAAGAAGTTGCAAAAGTTGCTCGAGCAACTTTTACATTTTGAGCAAGTTGACTTCTTTTGTCAACTCGGTGGTCATGATTGACCTCTATGAATTTGATTAGAAAATTTAGGGCCCTAAAACACACACCAAACCCAAATTACAAAAAAAATATCAACTTTTCCCTATTTTAGGCCACAATGACCCTAAATCACTTAATGAGCACTATGGGCTCTTACAAACATGAAGTTGATCCACATTGTATCCAATCTATTGGATCTTATTCCAAATCACACAAAAAAACCTAATTCAACCCTAACACACACCAACACATAAAAATGGGAGGTGCTTTGCACTAGATATCCTTTAAACTGATAGAACCAAGTTGTACAGTAATTGCTAATAATATTCATGTGTTAGTCTTGTTTACACTATATGTTATCAATTACAAAAGAAAATTGTAAGGTGATTTTGTTAACTATGATTGTAAATACAATTGTGGAGTATGGTTGTGAAATCGTGATATCATGAGAGAATCCTAGGAGCTTGGCACCATTATATTTAATATCATAGGTAACAAAAACACCTTATATTTTGCTTCTTTAATCACAGACACAAAAGGTATAAAAAAATATCCAGATTCAGAATCTTACTAATGGTTGTTCAATCTAGGTTAATAATGTTGAATATGTGGTTATTGATATCAAAGGTTGATGATAAAGGTTGTAAAAATCTCAAAGGATTACTCAAAATAATAGAAAATTGGTTGAGCTACTTGTTTGCTTGATTCAACTGCTTGAGTTGTTTAATGTGCTTGACATGCTTGAGCTACTTGAGTTGGTTATGTTTACTTCAACAACTTGTAAGTTGCTTACTTTTCTACTTGTTAGCTACTTTCCTGTGCCAAGTTAAACTTCACGCCATGTCATCGTTGATTATTTATAACATTGTTTTAAAGAGGCACATCTTCCTTTTGTATGATCTTTGAGAATATTTAGTATATTTAAATAAATGAGATTTCAATGCATACTTTTAAAGTCTTCCCTAATTTAATTATGCATATTCCTTTGAGGTATATCAAACATCATTTGAACTGAGGCTATGTTAATTATTATTACTACATAGCATAAATTATTCATTTATATGGGAGATGCGTTGTGTATTACTATTCTTGGACTGGAGCCTTATAAGGCACAAGTGTACATTTTTTAAAAATAAAATATATTCCAAGTTTGGTTGTGCCTAGTCCCAGTCCTTGTCTTCTACCATTCGCCTTTAGAAAGTGTTGTGTCTTTTTAAATCTAGTTGGGCATCCATTCATGTGAATTGGTTAGAGGGTATCATGGTTAATGGATATAGAATTCTTTAATATATGAAGTTGTGTATTCATTTGATAAGGGGGTGATTTATCTTTTCTAGCAGGAGTCATGTGTACCATTATGAGGCCAGTAATGGAGCAATCATTCTTGAATATGAGAAATATAAGCATTGGAATTTAGACAATGTTTATTATTTTTGGATTATGGATGTATTGTTCTATTTGTATAAAGCTGGAGAAAATTGTGTGTATTTAATATACTGGGTGTTTTACTTTTGAATGAGAAAAAAACATTAGCAAAAAACATTGAAACAGGTATACTAAAAAGAGATTGAGTTTTTATTTGGTGGTGAATTTGTGTTGATTTTTTTCTTTTGGTGATGTGACAAAAGCATAAAAACTTTCAGAAGTTGATGTTATATTTTAATAGTGTAGGGGAGATGATCCAATATTTGATCACCCTAACTTTGCGCTTCTCTAAATCTTCCGTGGAAATTTCAAATCACTCCCATTTTTTATACAACAACTTACTTGACAAGTCCCCTACTTATAACTAAGGTTTCATGGCCACATCATCAAATATGATGTCAGATCAACATGCTTTTTTCCAAGGTGTTTGAAACATCCCAAAAAAAAGTGGGACCAATCTTAGTACATTAGGGAACCCAATACTTGTGCAGTCGATGTGGCATCACGTGTTTGGTAGCTTCATTCAATTATGGGTAGTCATCATTACCAAAAACAACTTTAAAGCCACAACTATTAGTACAATGTTCTAAAAAATATTGGATATTAAATAAAAAATTGTGGGTATTAATTAAAAACTACTATCACAACCATTGTAATGTGTTCAAGTATTGGGTCCTCTACCCTATGTATTCTTTTCTATTGGATGTGACAGTGTCATGTGATGAATATTGAGTCGAGCATGGTGATAATAGATTGGGGTGTAGTTTCTATTTTTATTAATGAAAGCTATTTCATGCTATGTTCTTTTACTCAAGAATATTTTTCACAAGAAATCTTAGTGTTTGTGTCTTAATAGTTGTTCTCTTTATGCTTTATATGGTTTTATTCTTTGATAGTTTTAAAAAGTTTTGAAATGCTGATTCACCCCTCCCCTCAAATAGAAATTTCATGTGTGCTCTTCAATTAGTATCAGAGAAGTTACCTTCTAATAAATCTTAAAATCTTGGAGGTTGGTCCATTTTAGGACTTTAGGATGAAGACTTGTCTAATTTATCTTGCTCTTGATGTTTGGATGAGCGTAGTAAATGGTTACACAATTCCATCTGCCCCTCCAACTAATGCTAATGGAAAAAGAGATTTTGATAGCAATGCTAAGGCCAGGAATGCAATACTATGTGGATTGTCAGAATCTAAATTTGTCTGAATGGTGTCTAATGCCTCGTTCAGTATGATCCACTTCATCTTCTTCTGCTCCTCCTCATTGTAATCTGCTTTCTTTTTTGGACATCATTTTTCCCTGTAATTGTAAACAATGTCCTTGAGGGAAGGTTCCCTTTTCAGTGTCCCATTGTTGCATTTGGTATCAGCGTAAAGGCACCAGTCCTACAGAGTTATTACTTATGTCATACCCAAAATTACATGGTAGAAATTTTGAAACAATTTAGAAAAGAAGAGATTAGGTTACCTGTGTGAGAATGTTCATTTCAGGTTTCCATTGAGAATAGACAAAGGTCTAGGCCACAAATTCCAGTTTCCACTCTCAACATCATTTCTTCTATTTCTTCTGTTGGCTCTATAGATTGAAGAAATAAAGAGATTCATATTGGAGAAAAGTCGTTACTGTTTAGACAAAAATTTAATAGTATAATTGAGAAATCAAAATCTGGGTGTATAAAACTCCATACATAAATTGTTCATGATGAGCAATAGAGGCACTTCCATCATTTATCAAGCTAGCAGGATTTGTCTTGTCTTGGCCCTCACCTTTTATTTTATCATTTGTCAAAGACACAAAGGTTTTGTGTGTTATGAATCAAATCCAAGGTGTACCAATTGGTTTAATATCATATAATAATCTCATACGTACCTTTTCCTCAAGTAAAATTTTGCCATATTTTCATACGTACCAGAATCATCCATGGAAGAATCTATAGAATAGTCTGGTTCATCATTTGTCATGGATGTAAAGAATATAGAATCACTCTATATTTTGGAAACACATGGTAAATGCTCTGTTTTAGAAAATAACTAAAATCAAGAAACCCCAAAACAAGGTAGAGCATAAACACATAATAAAGATGGAGATACGCAAGCTTTCTTCTTGCTTCTATTAACTGGAAATTAAATTATACAAAGAAATATAAAATTGCAGCAATTGGGGCTGCATACAAACCTCAAAGATCTTCTCTAAGCTCTTACAAGATTATCTGAACCAATTATTGCTTAACAAATCAATCGATTACAACTAATTGTTGATGCAATAAAAACAAGTCTCTGATAAAACATAGCACTTACAAAAACAATCTATTTGTTTTTGCTGCAAATAAACTTACTTCTTACATGTCCATTGAAAGAATAAAGATATTCTTTTCTTTATAGAGTAATTATTGTCCAAAGAAGAAAATCATATTTGAACTTATCTTTCAAAGTCCACATAAAATCATATTTGAAAATATCTTCTAAATGTGTGTGTGAAATAGTGCACCTGTTACCTGTGACACAACACTTCAATAGATCATTGTGTTAGTGAAAATAAGGTTAGTAAAGAATGTAAATCCACTAAAATTGATCTATTTCTTTCTAACTAGGAAGAGTGTAAAAAATAACATAATAGCCCTCAGATTATGCCTTTTTCAGTGACATATACAACCTAGCATAGAAGATTCAATTAAACATAAGAAAGATATCTAAATAACATGCATTCTAGTTCTGAAAATCAAGATTATAACAATGCATAAACATGGAAACTAAAATGTAACATGAGTCTATGTAAATCCTAACAGCATAACAATACTTTTTAATCTAAAATTAAGAGCTTATTTGAACTCAAAAACTCATTCTATTTATAGAAGAAATGAGGAGAGAGAGGGGGGCCAAGGGTCATTAATGGAGTTGTAAAAACCATTAATGAGGTGTAAGAGACATAAATGCCAAAGACATTCATGAGGCATGGGCTTGAGGAATCTCCATTAATAATGCATTAATAGAAGCATTTAAGAAGCATGGTGAGGGGTGTAAGTCCAAGCTTGAGAAAGTGGACTTAGAGGGAGTCAAGCTTGAGAAAATTGACTTTCTCAAGTGGCTTGAGTTACTAATCACAAATTTAGGAATGTGACATCATTAGGAAGTGGGTTAGGATAGGATTAAGATTATGATTAGACTTAGCATAGGGGGAATAGGTTGGGATGGGTTTGAACCCATGGTCAAGGTGGTTGAGATAGGTTAGGCTAGGGTTTAGGGGAATATTAATGAAATGAATTATATTAAATATATTCATTCAAAAATAGGAGTATTAATTATTTAAGCCTTTTATTGGTTTAGATAATTAATTAGGACTATAGCCAATTAATTAGATTAATTTAGGCTAGAAGATAGGCTTTTTTGCAAGTGATTAGATACAATAGGGATTTATTTAATTCCTTTAAATTAATTACCTTAGCCATGTTTGATTTGAAATGATTTGATTTAATTGATTGGCTAAGGTGATTAATAAAATATAGTGATTGGATCACTTAGGAGATTAAATCTGATTTGAATGAATTATGCCAGCCGATCAAAGAGTTGTTTGGACATAATTGGGGGTATGATCACACTTAGGGAAAATAGGGACTATGGTCAGAGTAGACCAAATTCAGGTGGTTACATTTGCCCCTCTTTGAATTGATGTGTGAGTAGCATATTGATTCAAAGAATTTTTTTTGATGTTTACTTTAGAAAGATTAATAACTTTTCTCACGATCGAACGAAATGTCTGATGAGATCAGTCTTGCACTTGATTGAAATAAACTGATAGAATTGACTTTGAACTTGTTTGTCATCCAAAGGTCAATAAAAGATCTTAGAGATACCAATTCTTAACTTGGTTGTCATCCAAAAATTGATAATACTGATTCTGAACTTGGTTGTCATTCAAAAGTCAATATGAAGATGCCAGGAGCTTAGTAAGAATCTTTTAAAATGAGGAAACGCAAGATAATCAGCTTATGAGAACCGAAGCTTTCTATCCAACAATTCTGACTTAGTCAAAGAAAATGTCATGCCCCTAGTTGTTTTGATAATGAAGTCATTTTTAATTTTGTTTTGAGCAAGAATTTGATTGATGATAGTGTGATCATGCCCCCTCAGGAAAAAAATCAAAGGAAAGAAATAAAATCTCTCTATGGAAATGATGTATCACTTGTAGGATTTGGTAGGTCAGGAAAGAATAGATTAGAATAAGTGAATAAATGGGGGTGTGTTTAAGAGTAAAAACATGAGAACCAAGTTAATTATGTGAAAATGTGAGTGGTGAGATTGATAAAATGATGTCGGACCAAGATTTATGATGAAATGTGCAAGTTTGACAAATTTTCAGAATAGATGGAGCAATTTTGCACTTTCAGGAGCCGCTGTAAAAAATGTTACTGTACTGCATAAAACACCTTAGGCACCTTCGATTTGGTTCCTGATTGATTAAGAGGGAACATAAATAGAGTGTCAATTGCCTGGGAGGAGTTTCAGAACCCCTAAATGGCTCAAAAGACCAATATATATCTCAAAAATCACCATTTTACTATTCATTTTCACTTTTACCCATAGTAAATTTGAGAGCTCTACAGAGAAGATGGTGGTCCCTGTCAGGAAGCATCATTTTGAGCTTAGCCATCGACATCAGCGCCTGACCAACTACCCACCTTCGGTAAGTACTCGCAAAACTACCTCGTGAATTTTGCAATTTTAAATTTCATGCATTTTTGTAGCTCGTAGAGCCTGTTGAATTTTGGGTTGCATCTGGGATTCCAGATTGCACCCTGTCAAACCCGCCTCACATCTGGTTTTTCCCGAATCGTATCCTTTTTTCCCAAAATTTTGTGTCACATCCAATATTTCCTAGATTGTACCCAGTTTGCCCCATTTTGGCTTAGTTTAGTAGTTGAATTTAGGGTTATGTCATATCCCCTTTTTTAGGATCATACCCCATTTTTGGGGTTACATCAGGGATTTCTTGAATTGTACCCAACATTCTCCATTGCATCCTATTTTTCTAGGATCGCATCCAGTAAAAAGATTGCACCCTGTATATCTAGGATCACATATGGGTTTTAGACTTATAATTTTTGCAAATTGTGAACCGTCTTCTTTCTGCGGACCTTGAATCACTTAGCTGATTATGTTTCTATTTTTTTGTCTTAGATAGAACACCGATTTATCTATTTATTGCCAAAGATAGGTCAATTTTGAGGTAGTTACATTCTGAGGGACATACCTAGGGTGTGTGCTTGCCTTGGTCAGACTACTTTCAGATGATGAGAAAGAGGTAGTAGTCCATGTAGGATTATGATCATTGATTGATTTACCTGATATAGTGGTAAATTAGGGGTTGTTGACTGCTCTTGCTGAGAGATGGCACTCAAAGCATAACACCTTCCATCTCCTAACTGGGGAGATGACAATCACACCCAAGGATGTGTGGCATATACTTTGCATTTCACTGATGGGACGGGAGGTACGATTTGAGGTGACTTCTACCATTGCCATAGGTGCAGCTCGTCATTTTTTCCAGGATGATACTATTGATTAGAGATTTATTTCCTGGGACTATATGTGCGATCACTATGATCATCTATCTGTATATTTAGCAGGCTCGATTGGTTTCATCCTGATTCTAGATAGAGGACAACATGGATTCCTTGTTGGATGGGTAGACATGCTTGAGCAGTTGGTCATCTCTAGATGGACATTTGCATGGGGTAGCTTTATTTTGACCCATATGTATCGGGAGCTCCATGAGATTGTATATCAGTATACCCAGAGCATGACTGCAGTGATTTTGATTCTTTAGATTTGGGCTTGGGAGCACATCCCAGTGACATGACCCATTATAGATAGAAAGTGAGCACCTAAGAAGCCGTATGTATATATGTATGCAGGTCTGATTTAGTAGCCCCATCTGGGAAAGGTAGAGTACTAGCAGCATCTTTTTGATGATATGACAGTGGTAGTATAGTGGCTGTACTTAGACTGTGAGGAGTGGACCTCTGATGCTAGATAGGTTCTATTTTTCTTTCAGAGCAGGTACTTGATCGAGAGGACCAAATACATCATAGAACATTTTCTACATACCCAAGTTTTGAGATAGTTCAACCATCGATAGGGCATGAGCGAGGATGTGACAGTGTATGCCAGAGTGCATGATGAGGCACCATTGTGGGGTGCCCAACTGAGATATGAGACTGCACATTAGGAGATTAGAGACATGGTTGGATTTGATTTGGATCTTCACCTTAATGTGGCAGATGCAGTCTATTCAGATGGTTACATAGCAGAGATGCTCCAACATCCATTCCCATGGTTCACTATTCCTGAGGAGGCCATTCCTGGTATAGAGGACCCTGTAGACTATGAGCCTGATGATCATCCTACCAGAGGGAGAGGAGGAGCATAGAGAGATAGGGGTGCTAGGGGAGGGCAAGATGGAGGTAGGGATGGAGGTAGAAGAGATGGCAGGTGCCCTTCTCCAGATGAGGGGGACGATGGTGGAGATGATAGGGGTGGTGGTGTCGTGGGTGGTACTGGAGATGTGGCCAATGGCAGTGGAGAGGGTTGGCACACCCGATTTAGATTTGTTTCTCCTAGGATGGATCTAGGTCCTTTACTGATAGGAGAGTAGTAGAGATAGTAGAGGTAGCAGCAACAGAGGCAGACAGATAGGTCTTAGGATAGGCCTTTAGGACAGGATTCTGGCAAGGGTTCTAGTAGAGATGGAGATCCACTATCTCAGTGTGAGTGGGAGAGAGAGAAGCTCAGGGAAAGGATTATGACATTAGAGGCTAGGCTCATGACAACAGATGCATTATTGGTAGATAGAGATGCAAAACTTGAGCAACTTAGAGCATAGTGAGATACACAGGCCTGTACTACTATTCACCAGGGCCAAAGAGCCACTTATTATTATGCTCTTTATCATGTGGTGGTGCCAGAGGGGCATAAAGATGTGTCATTTTCATGGTTGGCCCAACAGTCAGAGGGCACCATGCCTCCTCTAGCAACTCCATTTGTACCACCACCTCCTCCTCCTCTAGATCAGGGAGAGGGGGGAAGCTAGGTTGATTGTATTTTTTCATATATATTTCTGAGATCACATTGTATATTTGGATCCTTCTGAGATCATTCTTTTTGTACGATGACACTTTATACATGTATATCTGATTCATTCTTATACTATGATACTCTTTGTGTAGATTTGTGCCATATTTTTGATTTGTACCATGTTTTGAGATATATATCTGATGCAGTTGTTTCTAATTCTGACATGTTTCATGAGTTCTCTTTGCTTTGATAGATGTTGTTGCACATGTGATTGTATCTTGGTTTTGTGATGAGTTAGATTTGTAGATGATGACATCATTTATGCATTTTGGATTTACCACTAATATAAATATATTTCAAATGATACTATGTGAATATGAAAAATGTATGTTTTTGATTTTTTCTTATGCAAGTAAAATGTATGGATGCACTTAGGATGTAGAAATAAATGTGCTATGCAAAAATGCTTCTATTTTTGTATTTTTCCTTTGTCTCATTTGATGAATGCAAAATGTATGCTATGGATGTGCAATGATATAAATATCAGTAATATTGAATTGATGTAATTAAATTGGATTTTGAAGAAAATGGAAATAATTTTTGAGCTCAAATTCCTTATGCCTTTGCTTCTTTCAAAATGCATCATGCAATCTCTAAATGAAGCTATATGCAGACTCTTAGGACTTGTCACTGTTTGACAGTTTTTGTAACATTTTTATCATCATTGGGCGCTTGTTGGACTGGATACCACCTGATAGTATAACAATCACTAATACCCATTGATATTATGAAAGTATGAATACTATGTTTATTAGATGAAATCTTAGAAATATACTTAGGCATCAAGGCATAGAAGCCAAGATAACAAAATAGTCATATTCCTTTTACTATATCAGAATCTATGTAAGGTAAGATATTGGACCTGCAATGACCTTGAAAATTCATATCCTTGGGTACATTATGCTTCGTATACCTTAGTGAGAATATGAGTCTAGAAAATAGAGAAGGAGATTGTTTCAACCTCACCGTAGTTTACACATAACAAAGATTGAGATATATGCGGCTATCCACTCATGATGGCAACTCTTACCATAAACATCCAAGTTAGGTGAAATGTATAGGATCATTTGGAACAATCACTATACGCAAAAAACCAAGAAAATGTTATGCCCCCTGTCCTTGCAACTCTTTGTCTTTGTGCAGATATCATGGAGTAATTCAAAAGACATAACAACTATCAATTGTGAATCAATCAAATAAAATTCATAACTGCTTAGAAGCACCTAGTTAAAATATCATGGGTACATAAAAGAGTCATAATCAAATCAAGATCAAACCGTGTTTAGGTAGTATTGAGAAATACTATTGATTCATTTTTCAAGTGCAGTATAGATTCATCAATCAAAATGTTGGAATTCAAGAAAATATGTGTTCCATGTCTGTGTATAACTTTCTTCATGTTTTCCATCCAATGTAGGTCTTAGGAACACCATTCATGTTAGTGCAATGTTTGTGCCATCCTTGTTTTGTGAAAGTGATAGTTTGGTGCAAGCAAAGAGAAGTATTGTGTCAAGAGACAAACCATCCTATGAAGACCTAGTAGATGCAACCTAACATGCTAGAAAAGATGCCCCCAGTGCAAAATGACTTGATCCCCAAGACAAAAATGTAGACAAATCCCAAGCAAGGATAAGATTTTTTTAAGGACACAAAGTCAACTCTTAGCATAGGTATAATCATGAAGGCCTAGTATTTAGCAATGTATTGATAGATAGAGCACAAAATACAAGTGATGCCTGATTGCCAGGTTTTTATGACTCGGCAGGACCTTTCATTCTTTTTTCTACCAGGATGCCTGTTTTACAAGGTTGTCATCAAGGAACTTTTCTCTTTTTCAAAATTTTTACTATTTTTTCTTTTTTGAATATTTTTGTAGTATCAAGGTGCCTATTTTCCAGGTTTTCATCAACGATACCTTTTCTTCAGGACTTTTTCCACTATTTTTTGATTTCTTCAGGATCAATTTTTAGATGTTTTTGGTATTTTCTGAGTTTTCACTGTACAGGCTCTGCTAGCCAAACATCAAGCGTAGAACCGCTTCAAATGTAGAGTATTGATAGGTTCTGGAAGAATGTCTCCCTTAGGTGTAGCTAGTTGTTAGGATCCAGTCCCAAAAGTAGCAGTGATAACATAAGGTCCCAACCAATTAGGTTCAAACTTTCCCTTTTGTTCTCTTTTAGGTTGGTTTTTAGGATTCTCCTTTAGGATGAGATCCCCTACTTGAAATTGTCATGGTTTGACCTTTTTGTTGTACCCTTTGGACATTCATGCTTGGTACACTGTCAGATGATCGAATATCTATTGCCTATTCTCATCAAGTAGGTCTAAATAATTCACCCAATCGATGCGGTATTATTCATCAGTAACAAGACCTTGTAAAGATATTCGCAAAGATGGTATTTCAACCTCAATAGGTAGTACTGCTTCAACACCATAGACTAGGGAAAATGGCGTAGATCCTGTTGGTGTTCTGATGCTTGTTTTGTAGGCCCGAAGTGCTAGATTTAGTTGTAAATGCTAGTCTCTGCCAGACTTACTCATAGTTCTATGTAGGATCTTGAGAATATTCATGTTAGAGGCATAAACTTGTCCATTACCTTGAGGATAATAGATTGAGGAGCAATGTTGAGTGGTGTGGAACTGTTCGCAAAGGTCATTAATTTCTTGGTTTTTAAATTGGCCCCCATCATCTGTTACAATTGATGAGGGTATCCCATATCTACAGATAATGTAGTTCAAGATGAACATAGCCACCTGTTTTCCAGTGGCTTTGATTAGTGGCACAACTTTGACCCACTTTGTGAAATACTCAGTGGTCGTAATGATGAAATTTTGTCCATTTGAAGAATTAGGATATATTTGTCCAACCAAGTCAAAGGCCCATTGCTGAAATGGCTAATGTGTTATAAAAGGTATAAGCTCCCTGGTAGGGGCATGGATAAGATTTCCATGTGTCTAGCATTTATGAGATGTTTTTGAAAAGTGAATATCATCTTTTTCCATCATAGGCAAGTAATAGCCTACGCTGAGAAGTTTCTTTGCTAGTGAAAAGTCATTTGAATGTGATCCACATATACCTTCATGGATGTCTTTTAATGCGCGATCTGACTCTTTGAGTTCTAAAAATCTAAGAAGTGTACTATCAAGACCTCATCAATATAAGTTATTAGTTATGAGGACATAATGTGATGTTGTCCTAATCAAGGCTCTTTTTAAATTTCTTGATAGATCATTGAGAAGAGTTTGGTCAGTTAGGTAGGCAATGATATTCGTATACCGAGATTGGTCTAGGGTGTTCGAAGCACATATTACTTGGTATTCAGGGGTATCAAAGGCTAGATAAGATAATTCTTCCACCAAGAAGTCATAGTGGAATTGATTTTTCTCTAGTTGTAACATGGACACCAATGTAGCCATAGCATCCACAACTTTATTCTCTATTCTGGGTATCTGCTGGAATGTGAGGAAGACAAAGTACTTCTTTAAGTCATCTGCCAGTTGCTTGTATGGTGTCAACTTCTCATCTTTTGTTTGATAATCTCTATTGACTTGATTGATAATGAGATGGGAGTCACCATACACATATAACTCTACAATCTTCCATTCCATGGCAAGTTTAAGACCGTTTACCAATGCTTCATATTCAAAAATGTTATTTGTGCATGGAAACATCAATTTGTAAGACTTCGGTATTTTGTAGCCTTGAGGAGTTATGAATAGAACCCCTTCTCCAGAGCCTTGTTTCATGAAAGAACCATCAAAGTACATCTTCCATGGATACTCAGTGAGATGCATAATTATCTCATCTGGGAACTCAATCCTTAAACAACCCTTTGGTCCACATACTCAATGTCAAATTTTCTCAGAATGAGGACCCATTTTTCTAATCATCTTGTTAATGTTGCCTTTCTGAGGAGGTACTTCAAAGGATCTATCTTTGCAATGAGCCTTACTGTATGTGAGAGCATGTAATGCCTCAATTTTTGTGATACAAAGACAACTGCTTAGCATGCTTTCTCAATAATGTTGTAATTGAGTTCATAGGAGACTAGTGTTCTACTAATGTAGTAGATTGCTCTTTCTTTCTTAGTTTCATCGTCTTGTGCTAGAAACACTCCTAATGATGTGGTTGTAGCTGAAATATATAGGATTAATAGCTTTCCATGGATGGGTTCCATAAGAATAGGAGGAGTAGCTAGGTACTCTTTTAATTCTCTGAAGTTGGCTTCACAATGTTTATCCCATTTGAAAGGGACCCCTTTATGTAGTAATTTGGTAAAGGGTTGTGCCCTATCGACAATTTATGACATGAACCTTCTGATTGACTGGAGTCTCCCTTAAAACATTCTTATTTGACTAATTTTGCATGGAGGAGTCATCTCTAGTATAACCTTGACTTTGCCAGGTTCTACCTCAATTCCTTTTTCTGAGACAATAAATCCTAGGAGCTTTCTTGATTGGACCCCAAAGGCACATTTCTTTGGATTGATCCTGAGTTGAAATTGCTCCATATGATCCAATATCTTCCTCAAGTCTTCAATATGAGTACTCCATTCTTTTGATTTAGCTAAGGTGTCATCCACGTAATCCTCCATGTTTTTATGCATCATATCATGGAATATAGTGGTCATTGCTCTTTGATATGTAGCACCAACATTCTTTAACCCAAATGGCAT
>MU226504.1:4142024-4164225 GCA_018584345.1 Thuja plicata | reverse complement strand
TCCTCCATGTTTTTATGCATCATATCATGGAATATAGTGGTCATTGCTCTTTGATATGTAGCACCAACATTCTTTAACCCAAATGGCATGATGTTCCAGCAAAAGGTTCCCCATGCACATGTAAATGCAGTCTTCTCTTGATCTTTAGGAGCAATTTTAATTTAATTATATCCTGAGAAACCATCCATTAATGAATACATTTGGTAGCCTGCCGAGAGGTCTATGATCATATCAATATTAGGTAGTGGGAAGTCATCCTTAGGACATGCCTTGTTTAAGTCTCTGAAGTCTATATAGATCCTAATAGATTTATCAGATTTAGATACTGGAACTACATTGGAGATCCATCTTGCATAAGCAATGACTCTGATGAATCCAGCTTTCAATGATTTCTCTAGCTCATCTTTAACCAATAATGCAATATGAGGATGCATCTTTCTTAGTTTATATTTCATGGGTTTGATCTCGGGAGATATATAGAAGTGGTGCATTATTAATTCATGATCCAGTCCAATAATATCTATATAAGACCATGCAAAGTTGATCTTTTTCTCTTTCAGGAACTCAGTAAACTATGTCTTCTCCTCTTCTAAGAAAGATTGTGCTAGGTGAACTATTTGAGGATCTTCAGCTGTGCCCAAGTTAACTAGTTGTGTTGGTTCTATCAGAACTGAAGACCTTTCTTGAAAATACTCGGGGAGGATATCAAGAATCTCATTCTTTGGCACCTCTGAGAGGTTTTCACAATTAGATATGTCTTTTATTTTTACTATTTTAGAATCTGACACTACCACAATGTGGTTTTCACCGTTAGTTCTCTATTTCTTTTTATTTTTCAAATTTTGACTGAGAAACTTGATATCCTCCTATGACATGTTCATGCTCCTTGCATTGGTGGAAGAAGGGTAAGGTTCATGCAAGTGTTTAGATAGCAAGCAAAGGTGTACTCATTGGGAAATTCAAGGATAGGAGTAGGATCTGTATTAGTCCAATCAATTAGGTCTGGGTTTATTAAAGACAAGGAGTCATACTCTATGAAGGACAACACCACGTCAGCGTCAAGACTATTAACTAACATGACATGTTTGGTTAAGTTAATCTCTTTGATGTTTAGATCAATAAGAGTCTGATCATCATTAAAAGGGTTATTGTTAGTAATATGTGGACCAAACTCTAGTGACTCGTCAATTGAGTATTCTTCTTCTTCATCTCTTTGTAGTAGGAGGCTCCTAGCTTGTTGCCTCTGAATTTATTCTAGACCTAGGAGAACACTAGTTTCTTCATCAACGATTTGGGGAAGGAATTCCTCCTTTGCTTTAGGAACATCAATATTGTTAGGAGTGGTGTTAGAAGGTTCTTGGTGTGCCGATGTAACTGTGAACATGTGAATTACATCTATTTCAGTGTCCTTCATGGAAATAGATAGCTCATCCCACTCATAATCATGAGAGTTAGTTGCTTTGTTATCAGACCTATTTAAGAATTCATCAATACTTACCTAGTGTACCCTATTAACCACTTGTAGATCAAAGTGTGGTAAATCAAGGACATGTGAAACTATGACTAGCTACCCCCAGTTAGGATGTAAATCCTATGGTCGAGGTGTGTCTTTAGTAATTGTTGTGACCAATGCTACTACTGGATTGTCTTCTGTTGTTTCTTCTATCTCTTGAATAGAAGTTTGTGCTAATAAAGGTATGCAAAGATCTTGTGGCACTTCAAATCTTGGTACATAGCGCTCTCCTTGATATTCAGGATTATCTGTGCTAATGTGTAATAATATTTCATAGGAAAATGGTTCCAGATCTATTTCTTCTATTTCATCACTCCCTTTATCAGAAACTAGACTATCCCCCGAAGAAGGGTCTTCAGATTTATCATTGAAGCCTAGCCCTGTTCTTATCTTTGGTGCCCCTGAAGTCCATGTGTACAGATTCAATGAGTCCTTTTCCTTTCTCATCTAAAGGTCCTTTTCATTTATATCCCATTTTCTTGAGGAGATCATATCCTTTTCCATACTCCTCCAGTGATATTTCCACATGTTTTATAACCTCAGCTTCCTTTGGTTCTCCCTTGTAAAGCGAGGCCAAGACTGCCTATTCTTCTATGTTATCTAAAGAAGATATGGATGCCTTAACCATGCCAGTTGCTTTGTGGATTTTTGGCATTTGAAATGCAGTAGGTGTGAATGATGAGGAAGGTTTTCTATAGGATCTTGGGATACTAGGAGCTCTTTCAATGACGAGGTCATGTTCAGCTTGTATTCTCCCATACTTGTTTCTTCAAGTTTTAATGTCTTTCCAAAACTTTTCATCACCATGTCTTTGGTAGTCTCAGGAGCAATCTCCTCTACAACTTCCTTGTTATGCAGAACCATACTACCTACCTTAATATTGTTGCAAGTATAATTGGTGTCTACAAGGATTGTCACTTCCACCCCATTATGTGGGAATTTGATACATTGGTGGAAGGTAGATGACACAGCTTGCATTTTGTGAATTGAGGATCTCCCTAACAGTATGTTGTAAGCCAGGGGTAGATCCAAAACTTGACAGATGACATTCCTTTGAATTGGCCTGACTCTGATGGGTAGAATAATAAGACCTTTAGAGGATCTTTCTTCCTCATCATAAGATTTGATAGTGATTTTTACTCTAGATTCAATGGTCTATTCTGAAAGACCCAATTTCCTAATCAGATTAAGGGTACAAATATTCAATCCTGCGCCTCCATCTATCAATACGCATCTAACATAGGATTTATGAATGAGGACTTCAACACAGAGGGGTTGATTATGTGGATGTGTCAATAATTTATCATCCTCTTTAGAAAAGGAGAGATAATGCGGTGCTGAGATGTGATTAACCATCGCTTGGAATTTGCCTACATCAAGGTCCTTTGACACATTTGCAGTGTGTAGGGCTTGTTCAATAATTTCACTATGCACTGTGGAGATTTTAAGCAACTCAAAGATGGAAATTTTAGCAGAGGTTTTTTGTAATTGATCCTCCAGGTTATACTTTGCTGCAGGAGTAGTAACTATTTATTTTTCCATTGTTAGTTTAGGGATAGTGACAATAGGTACTTTGGAAGTTGATGTTGGTTTTGGTGAGGAATTGGGTCCTTTATTCGTGACTTGTGCTTGGCTCCAAGTTACGACATTAGATTGGGAAGATGTATTTTGAACACCTTTGATAGTGATCACATTAATTGATTCAATTTTAATGTCTAACATGTTGATCACATTATGACTTTTAGAGTAGGTGTAGCCCACCTCATTTCCTTTTCCTTTGGATGCTTACCCTTTCTTGTAATTAGGGAATGGTTTGTTAAATGTTGTATGATCTTTGTTAGTGGTGAGTCCTTCAACCTTGATCTTGCCTCCTTCAATAAGGTCTTGGATAACATGTTTGAGTTTAAGACAGTTGTTGGTCTTGTGTCCTTTTTTTTTGTGAAAGACACAATAAGAATTGTCATCCCACCACTTTGGTTTGAATTCTGGCTCCCATAGTTTGGAATCTGGGATTGTGAGAACTTTGTTGTCTAATAGTGTCTTCAAAATAGTTTCAAGAGGCTCTCCCAAAGGAGAGAATGTTATTTGAAGTTTGGATTTCCATGGTTGACCTTTGCTATTATCATTGTTTTCTTTGGGTATGGGGGTCATTACCTTAGTATATTTTCTTGCTTGCATACTGTTAGTCAGATTGAACACCTCAGGGTTAGGGTTAATATTTGATGCGTCTACTACTCCATCATTGACAACATTTTTTTTTTTCTTCCACCATTTAGGTTTGGAGTTGGAGTTGTTAGATTTTCTCACTTTGGAGAGTGATCTCCCCCTTTTTGAACATAACTTCTTTGATACGGATGGCATTTTTTATCATTCTATCAAAGCTAGGGGAGTCTTGCATCTACAATGTGTAGTTTAACTCAGGTACTGAGTTATTGACAAAGATTCCCATTTTCTTAGATTCAGGAATAGATCTTGAATATCGTGCAAAGATTCTCCTCCACCTTTGTAGAAAGTGTGTAAAGGATTCAATAGTCTTTTTTTAAGTGTTGCATAGGTCCATCATAGTCACGTCATGTTTGATATTATAGGAGTAATGTTCGATAAACCGTTGAATTAACTCAATTTTTTTTACCTTAGGCATATGTTTTGAGAACCAATGCATGGCGTTGCCTCCTAGACTTCCAGGAAAGAGCCTCATGAGGTATGTAGGTTCATGCATGTATTCTATTCTTAGAGCACAAAATTATCTTATGTAGTCATGTGGGTCGGTCTCTCCTGTATATTTGTCATATTTTGGCCTTGCCATGTTAGGAGGAAACGGGACCATAGAAATACTCTTGTTAAAGGGAAATGGACAGATGGAGTCCAAAGAGTATTTCTTCTTGGGTTTAGCCTTCTCCTATTTGAGAGTTGCAAGATCCGTTTGCATTAAGGTGAGTTGTTTGGTGAGAATAGACATAGGATTCAAAATCTCCTTTTCTTTTAGCTGTTCCACATCATAATCTTTGGGTAATTTTACACCAGTGGATGCTAGATAGAGAAAGTATTTCTCTTTATCCTCGCCAATCATCTTTTCCATTATCTTTTGGAACTTCTTGCTCTATTTGAGTTTATCATATTCTTCTTCAGTGATGTCTTCCTCACTTTCTGACTCAAACAAAGGACAGTCAAAGTGTGGTTATTCTTCCTCATCACTATCTTCGTGCTTTTGGTTTGTATCATTTTTGTAGTCCTCAAAAGCCTTAATCCATTCATGAGTGGTTCGTTCCATTTCTGGAGAATCTAAATCAAATAGAGAACCACGAGATGTTTCTCCTTGCTGAAAGTGTAGTGATCTTGGAGGTACTTCTAATTCTTTAGAAGTGTACTTGTTGCATCTTGTGTTAACCATGTATCTGTATCTCAACTTTGTCAAAGTTTCCTAATAGTGTCAAGTAGAGTCTCAAATTTTTCAAGTGAGTGTGTCTAGGTAGAGATATTGTTTGTGTTTTTGTGGAAGTAAATGATTCCAGTGTCAAAGGGTTAGAATGCCCTGATAGTGAGCTCAGAATCAAGTTTGTTTTGAAAAGTGGATAGACCACACGTATTGAGACTGAATGCAAGAAACCGAGAGGACATGCAAGGTAGACGTCTTAAAAAGTGTTTCAAAATAGAAATAGGGAGAGCAGAAAAGACAACAGGGACATACTAATGAGAAAAAAGGGTATCCAAATCTACTGAGGTTTTCTGAGAAACTAATCTACAAGTGCCCACTGTCCTAGATGCGAGCTAGGAAATATATTATGCAATCTTCTGATGACCCAGGATGCGAGATTTAACCCTAGATGTGATGAAGTGATGACCACATATGATGAAGGATACCAGATACAATCCAAGCTACCAGATACAAGCCAGGAAATTTAGGATGTGAGTTTTTGATGTCTCTGTCAGATTTTCCTGTTTTGAAAATTTTATCTTGAAAGTGCGTGAAGTTTCTTTGATCCATGATCGTGTTTGGAGACTTGGTGGTGAGTGAAAAAAACATGTAGATCAAGGATTGAATTTTATTTCTTGTTTCAAGGGTGTTATCTTGTTTAATGATCTTTCAGATACATCAAGTAGATTTGCATTGTTAGGGGAACAAACACATCCTTATGCCCTATTTTCTAAGTAGAGGATGAAAATCCTTGCTCATTGACTTAGGTACACACTTAAATGCTAATCAGAATACAGCCATCCCCAAGCACACAATGGCTCTAGTCATGATTTTGTATTAGTTGACTCCAAATGCAAGTGAGGGTATGATATGACAAGTGTCTTGGGGCAATTAATTTTTTCCTTGCACAAGGATTATCGCCCTTTTGGAGATGAATCAGGTAGTTTTGTCTATGAAGTTCATTGTTTATGATGGGGCAATCCATTTGAAACCATCTCCCATAGAATTGTACAAGGCAAAATTGAGGTGTATAGCCCTATGAGTACTCGAATATGTGTAGTCTCACAAGAAAGATTCAAGCGGCTCCGCTCTACACATACCCAAGCATGTTCAAGGAATGATGTCAAAATTCCAAGAACAAAACCAACTCTATCTTCTGAGGCTTTGGCCTATGAGGAAGCAATTAATTATAGTGAGTTGGCATAAAACCTATCCTCACTTAGGTCATTCCCGGGAGATTTTTTCCTCAACTGACAGGCCCTCTACTATTAAATAAGAATTCAAAGGATTGGCGAGCGTAGGTTGTCTAGATTTCTGATTCTTCAAAAGAAGAAGAGCATGCTCTCCTAATCCATGCCATTTTCTCCCAAAACACTTCAATCAAAGGTTCTTTCCCTCAAGCTATTTTGAGCCTGATTTAGATATTCCTATTTTATGAAAACAGGATGCGTGAAAGCAAATTTATTTTGTTCAATTACCTGCAATGCTAAGTGATTTCTTTTGTTCAATTTCTGATCCAAAAATAAATTAAGAGATGTAACTTGTTCAGTTATCCCACAAGATTTAGTGACTTTCTTGTTCAATTACTGATTCCAAAAATGAATTAAAGTGTGAGTTTGTTTGTCCATTTATCTCCAAATTCCTTTACAAGTGTTAAACCAACGTCTGATTTTTTTATTTTCCTTAAAGGAAAAGAGCATAGTAATCTGGTCGATTTAAATGTTGAGAAAATGTGTTAAGTTTTGAAAAAGATTTGTAAATGGTTAGTACTGAAGTCAGATTAAAAACACCTGCAAACACACATGTTAGCCAAGTCTTCCTACTTCCTTATCAGCAACCTGCAAGCATTAGTTAGGTTGTCAAAAGATCAAATCAACAACTGGTTAAAGTGTTAGGGGTTAGGAAATGAAGTTCACAAAAATTTCAACTAGATGCGCTCCTAGAATTATAGGAAACAATGCAACAAACCAAATGCAAGCCTTTTCTACCAGATGCGATAGAGTGTTTACCAGATGCGAGCTTATACTGAAAATGACCCAGGAAATCCTAGATGCGAGCCTAGATTTTTGCGATGTGAGGGTGTATCCTGAATGCGAGCTTCTGCTACCAGAAATGAGCCTGGACCTAAAATCTGGGAAGACAAATTAGTGAAAAACAAATTTGAAATGAGGCAAAATCTAAAATCGTGCCACACGGTGGGTGCCAGAAATGTGTGTGTGAAATAGTGCACCTATTACCTGTGACACAACACTTCAATAGATTATTGTGTTAGTGAAAATAAGGTTAGTAAAGCATGTAAATCCGCTAAAATTGATCTATTGCTTTCTAACTAGGAAGAGTGTGAAAAATAACATAATAGCCCTCAGATTATACTTTTTTCACTGACATATACAACCTAGCATGAAAGATTCAATTAAAACCAAGAAAGATATCTAAATAACATGCATTCTAGTTCTGAAAATCAAGATTATAACAATGCATAAACATGGAAACTAAAATGTAACATGAGTCTATGTAAATCCTAATAGCATAGAAATACTTTTTAATCTAAAATTAAGGGCTTATTTGAACTCAAAAACTCATTCTATTTATATAAGAAATGAGAAGAGAGAGGAGGGACAAGGGTCATTAATGGAGTTGTAAAATCCATTAATGAGGTGTAAGAAACATAAATGCCAAAAGCATTCATGAGGCATGGGCTTGAGGAATCTCCATTAATAATGCATTAATAGGAGCATTGAAGAAGCATGGCTAGGGGTGTAAGTCCAAGCTTGAGAAAGTGGACTTATAGGGAGTCAAGATTGAGAAAATTGACTTTCTCAAGTGGGTTGAGTTCCTAATCACAAATTTAGGAATGTGACATCATTAGAAAGTGGGTTAGGATAGGATTAAGATTAGGATTAGACTTAGCATGGGGGGAATAGGTTGGGATGGGTTTGAACCTAGGGTCAAGGTGGTTGAGATAGGTTAGGATAGGGTTTATGGGAATATTAATGAAATGAATTATATTAAATATATTCATTAAAAAATAGGAATATTAATTATTTAAGCCTTTTATTGGTTTAGATAATTAATTAGGACTATAGCCAATTAATTAGATTAGTTTAGGCTAGAAGATAGGATTTTTTGCAAGTGATTAGATACAATTGGGATTTATTTAATTCCTTTTAAATTAGTTACCTTATCCATATTTGATTTGAAATGATTTTATTTAATTGATTGGCTAAGGTGATTAATAAAATCTAGTGATTGGATCACTTAGGAGATTAAATCTGATTTGAGTGAATTATGCCAGCCAATCAAAGAGTTGTCTAGACATAATTGGGGGTATGATCACACTTAGGGAAAATAGAGACTATGGTCAGAGAAGACCAAATCTAGGTGGTTACACTAAAAGTCTTCATAAAATCTGATTTACTCTTATCAACAAAACATGGGAGAATTAAAAGTCAACAAAAGAGGCTCAAGAAATCAGATTTAATTATGAAAATCCAACACTCCCCCATTGTCTTGAGCCAAAAAAACATGATCATGCTTGATCCAAAAGAACTACACCCAGATTTCTCCTTAGGCTCTCAAAACTTGCAATGCCCAATGACTTGGTGAAAATGTCTGCTAGCTGTTGCTCTGACCTGCAAAACTCCATTTTTATTTTACCATTCTCATCTAATTCTCAAACAAAATGATACCTGATTTCAATGTGATTTCTTCTTCCATGAAACATAGGATTTTTCAACAAAGCTATTGAGGAAATATTGTCACAAAATATTGTGGTTCCATCCTCTTATTTTCCTCCAATTCTGCCAAGATCCTTCTCAGCCAAATAGCTTGACATGCTACTGCATTTGCTGCTATATATTCAGCCTCTAATGTAGATTGAGAAACTATGGATTTCTTCTTAGAAGCCCATGAGATTACACCTGAACCCATGTGAAATACATATCTGGAAGTGCTCTTTCGATCATCCAAACTCCCTGCCCAATCACTGTCTATGTAACCAATCAATCCAGAATCATTTGTTGCAGTATAAAGAATATGATATCCCTTGGTGCCATTCACATATCTTAGGATTCTCTTTCCCACTTTCCAATGGGAGTCCTTTGGGGTTTCCATAAATCTGGAAATCAAACTAACTACATGCATAATATCTGGTCTAGTAGTTGTTAAATACATCAAACTTCCAACCAATCTTTTAAACAAAGTTGGATTCACATTGCTACTGCAATCATTCTTGCTTTGCTTTAGATCTACTATAGTTGGTGTTGGGATAGCCTTGCTATTCTGCATTTTAAATCTCTCCAAGATTTACTTTGCATATATTTCTTGAGAGATAAAAATTCCATCATGCATTTGTTTTACTTCTATGCCTAGAAAATATCTCAAGAGACCTAAGTCTAACATTTCAAACTCTCTCTTCATGGCCTCTTTAAAATTAGCAATGAGGAAATAATTATCCCCAATAAAGATTAAATCATCAACATACAAGACAACAATTAAAATATTACCATTTGTTTCCTTGATGTCAAGTGTGCGCTCACCATCACTTTTGCAAAAGCCATTGCTCATCAAATATGAGTCAATTCTATTGTACCATGCCCGTGGAGCTTGCTTAAGCCCATAAAGAGCTTTCTTTAGCCTATACACTTTACCTTTGTGACTCGGAACTTCATAACCAGGTGGCTGCTCCACATAAACCTCTTCTTTCAATACTCCATTCAAGAAGGAAGATTTCACATCCATTTGATATACCTTCCATTTGTGCTGGGCTGCAATTTCTATGACAAAACGCATGGTTTCCATTCTTGCAACAGGGGCATAGGTTTCATCATAATATCTACCAAACTGCTATTTAACCCCTTGACTGCCAATCGATCCTTATGCCTATCTATTTTTCCTTCAACATTGCTCTTGGTCTTGTAAACCCATTTAACTCCAATAGATTTCTTGTTAGGAGGTAAAATAGTGAGCTCCCAAGTTTCATTTATTTTAATTGCATCTATTTCCTCATCCATGGCCTTACACCATTTTTCTTCTTTTTCAGCATCCTCAAAATAAATTGGATCACTATGAGAAAATAAAGCAAAATTTATATTTTCATTAAATTCATTTTCATACCTTTCATCTTGGTAAATCTCCCTTAGACTCTTGATCTTTCTTGGCACTAGGGAGGCGAGAGTGGGATCACAACTCTCAGTATTGCTATTGCTAGTCTCTGCTAGGCCAATTTGCTGCCTTCTGGAGCCTTCTATATCTACTATTATATCATCTTTTTTTTCATTAACATCATCATCTTCAGCAATAATAGGAACTTTACTTGAAGTGCTTGATGATGTGTCCACCGAGCCATCCCATGACTCATTCTCAATGAACTCCACGTCTCTTGAAATGATGATATTTTTGGTGATGAGGTTATACAATCTATATGCCTTTGAATCAAGACAATATCCCACCAAGATACACTTCACACCCTTGTCATCCAAATTTTTCCTTTTCTCCTTTGGCATGTGTGCATATGATACACACCCAAACTCTCTCAAGTTTTCAACTGTCCATCTATGATTTGCCCATGCTTCCAATGGAATCTTGTCACAGACTGCCTTTGTAGGACTTCTATTTATTAAATAGATAGTTGTTGCTATATCCTCTCCCCAATATTCAATTGGGAGTCCTTTTTATTTCATAATGCTCCTTGCCATCTCAACGATGGTCCTATTCTTTCTTTCAACCACTCCATTTTGCTGTGGATTATAACTGGCTATTAGCTCCTTCTTTATGCCATTCTGCTTGCAAAATTTCACAAAAAAATATTGGAGGTATTTCCCCCCCCTCTATCTGACCTTAGGACTTTAAGATAATTTCCACTTTCTTTTTTAGCCTGGGCTTTAAATTCTAAAAACTTATCAAAAGCTTTAAATTTATTTTGCATAAAATACACCCATGTTCTACGACTGAAATCATATATGAAGGTCATAAAATAAGTACTCCCCCTAATGGAAGTGATTTGCATAGGGCTAACTAAATCAGTATGCACCAACTCTAATGGTGCTCTTGCCCTTCTAGAGTTTACAGAATTAAAGGGCAGCCTATGTTGCTTACCCAAAATGAAAGCCTCACACTTTCTACTGAACTCTTTAATACATGGAAAATCATCTACCATTCTTTTCTTGGACAAAAAAATTAAACCAGCATAGCCAAGATGTCCATGCCTTAAATTCCATAGCTTGGAGGGGTCTTCAATCACGCTCTTGAAAGATGATTGTTGTACTGATGTACATGCTTTCTTGGGAGATGCAACTGCTAAAATTGAAGAGAAACATATTTCTAACTTCAATGGAAACATTCGATTCTTTGTCATTTGGATTGCTGCAAAAATTTTCTTACTCCCATCCTTCTCATAAATGATGCATTGATCATTCTCAATTAGCACTTTATATCCATTTTGAATGATTTGTCCAACACTCATCAAATTGTGCTTTATACCTGGGGCAAAATAAACATTCTGAATTTCTTGTTTCTCACCTTGCTTGGTGTAGATCATAATAGATCCTTTTTGCACAACTAGAACAATTCCATTGTTCCCCATTCTAATTTCTGACTTGATAGATTTATTAATGAAAGAAAAAAGACTTTCATTACCACTCATGTGGTTACTACAACCGCTATCCAGCTGCCTTTTTCACCAATATTGCACATGATGAAGGCTGTGGGACTATTTCCATCTCCCACTTTCACATCAGCAACATTTACAATTTTCTTTGATTGATCACCTTGCTTTTTCCATTATTCACTTGCATATTTTCCAAATTTATGACAATAATAGCACTCAATATTGCTCCTGTTCGAGTTACTATTCTTCTTGCCTCCTCTAGAATTATTCTAAGAGCTGCTAGCTCCCTCATTTGTGGATGCTCGTTCTGAGATTTCTCCTCCAACATTTTGTTGTCCGAAGTTTCCATGACCTCTACCTCTTGAGCCTCTTCCAGAGTTGATTCTTCCTCTCCCCCTGCCTCTTGCATTGGATTGAGCTCTAAAATATTTCTCTTGAGAAGAATTTTCTTACCTATTAATTTGATGCTCATGAGTTTGGAAAGATCCCATCAACTCATTAATAGTCAATGTTGAGAGATCCTTTGCCTCTTCAATGACAATAACTAGAGTATCAAATTTTCAGGGCAGACTTCTTAAAATTTTCTCTACTATTCTTTTCTCCTACATGGTTTCTCCATTGGTTTTCAACTTGTTTATCAAACCAGAGAGTCTTGAGCTGAAATCTAAAATGGATTCATTGTCCTTCATGGGAAAAGTCTCAAATTCTCTTCGAAGCATTTGGAGCTTCACCACACAAACTTTTTTAGTCCCTCTAAAACTTGTATGAAGGATATCCCAAGCTTCTTTGGAATAATCAGCTGCTGCTATTCTATGAAAGATTTCCTCTATCAAGGCAATTTCGATCAAGCTCAAAGCTTTTGCATCTTTCCTCCTTGACTCCTTCAACTAAGTCTTCTGATTGTTTGTGAGGAAAGAAAATAGAGTTAGGTCAGTCACATCCACAAATCCATTGACCACAAGCTCCTACAAATCATTTGCAACCATTATGATCTTCATCTTCTTTGCCCAAACATCATAGTTTTGTCCATTGAAAGATGGTGGCTATTGCCAGCTCTTTCCTACATCTCCAACCATGTCTCCTATGCAAGAAAAACAATTACCCAGAAAAACAAATGCCCAAACTCACAAGGATTGAAGGCCAATTAGCTTTGATAAAATGTAAAGAATATAGAATCACTATATATTATGGAAACACATAGGAAATTCTCTATTTCAGCAAACAACTAAAATCAAGAAACCCCAAAATAGGGTAGAACATAAACACAGAACACAGATGGAGATATACAAGCTTTCTTCTTGCTTCTATTAACTAGAAATTAACTTCTACAAAGAAATATAAACATGCAACAACTAGGGATGCATAC
Organism: Thuja plicata; assembly: GCA_018584345.1. Taxonomy (NCBI): domain Eukaryota; kingdom Viridiplantae; phylum Streptophyta; class Pinopsida; order Cupressales; family Cupressaceae; genus Thuja; species Thuja plicata. Next base: position 4,151,324 of record MU226504.1, on the reverse strand, counting down.
AATCTTCAAAGAGCTTCTCTAAACTCTTACAAGATTATCTGAAGCAATCACCGCTTAACAAATCAATCTATTACAAATAATTGCTGCTACAATAAAAACAAGTCTCTGATAAAACAGAGCACTTACAAAAACAATCTATTTGCTGCTGCTGCAAATAAACTTACTTCTTACATGTCTATTGAAAGAATAAAGATATTCTTTGCTTTATAGAGTAATTGTTTTCCAAAGAATAAAATCATATTTGAACTTATCTTTCAAAGTCCACATAAATCACATTTGAAAATATCTTCTAAAAGTCTTCATAAAATATGATTTACTCTTATCAACAAAACAGGGGAGAATTAAAAGTCAACAAAAGAGGCTCAAGCAATCGGATTTAATTCTGAAAATCCAACAATGGATTGGTCCTCAATTTCTTGAATAACAACAATATAAAACAAATAGGATATACTACATTAATACAATGTGGCCAAACAAATAATTTAGCATTACATGATAATATACTTTTCCAATAGAAAATTTTTGCACTATTTCCATACAAACTTTGGTTTTCATTTGTGAAAGAACCAATTTTATGATCTACTGTAGATTTCAAATTGGTCTCTTCTTGAAGAAAATGCTTCCAATCACCATCTTCTAGGTTTACTGGTAGCTGGATAAGTTTGCTAATAAACTGGTCTACAAAATCTTCCTCCTGGTTCTGGGAAGAAATTTTAAATGCTTTATCAATGGTATTCTTATCTAGTGTTAAAATAAAATTAATTTCACATTCCCTTAATACCAAGTTGATGGCCCATAACACCTATGTTAGTCACATAATCATTGTTTTAGGAGCTTTGCAAGGGCTTAATCTCATTAGATAGTAATGAAAATAAGAATTAACGTAAAAGCATACCCACAATATCACTTCTTCCTCGCAATGGTCCAGGTCATCCACAAAGGCTATAATTATGAGATTGTCCTCTAGAGCTTAACCATATTTTGAAATAGACATTCCCTCAACCTTGTCCTTCCACCAACCAAACAAAGTTTCAAATATTTCCCCTGTAATTAAGAAAAAATATAAAGTAGGGTTTCTTTCCAATCTGCTCCTTGAGAAATTTGATGTCTAAAATAACCTTATGTTGATAGCCCAACTATTGTGAGTGATCAGGAAATCTTAAATGGCTTCTCAGTTGCACAAGTAACACAAATCCTGATCTTCTTATTAGCACAATTATCATGAGTATCAGTCTTAATATTTTTGACATTATTGATTATAGAATAATTACCTTTACAGTTGTCTTCTTTCTTCTCATATTCCATAGATTCATTTTTCACTAGTCAAATGATGTGAGCAATGACTTCATGATAAATTTGTCTCCTTTGACACTCTGATATGTTAATTCTTTTCCATCATCTTGTGTTCATGGGATTCCATCCTTAATCACACTTCCAATAGCAACATTAAGCAAAAGAATTTTACTAGTACTTATAGCAAGAATGTTAGACATGGGAGTTGCAGATTTAGATTGATCTTCTTTGATTGTAAAAAACACTAGTTCCTCTTCACTCTTAACATTATTAGAATCATCATCAGTGACTCCTTTATCATCAGTAGCATAATAACACTTATTCTCATCTTTAGACTTATCAGACTTAGGCTTAGGGAATCTCTTCAGACATCTAAAGGCATAATGTCCTGTCTTTTTACACCAAAAGAATTTACAAGGGATTTTTCATTTGTATTTACCTGATCCTTTTGATAATATCCTTGCAACCATTACTTCAAACTCTTGAAGCTCTCTTTCTTATTCTTTAAGATCTCTTATCTCTTTTTTATATTTTGATACTCTTCTTATAGATCCTTCACCTATCTCTTTTTTATATTTTGATACTCTTCTTATAGATCCTTCACCTTGATTCGATCTTTGCATGTCTCTCCCTTTCATAGTAGCTTTAAAGGTTGATTCAATTTTGGGTAGAGAATTACTAAAATCACTCATTTCAAAAGAAGATAGCTTCCCAACCAATGTATCTCTTATCACAATAGTAACAATTTTCATTTCTTCGATAGAAAAAACTTTTTTCTTGTATGCAGGAGGCGAAGATCTCAATACCTTTAATACAATCTCTCCTTCATCTAGTAAACCACTCACATATCTAATGTTGAAAACTAATTCAATTATCTTCAACATATAAGAGCTAATGTTCTCATCTTTAGACATTCTCAGAGATTCATACCTTCCTTTTAGACTTTGTATCTTATCTTGCTTGAAACATGCAAAACCTTCATGAAGAGTCTCTAGCATTGTCCATATCTCATGAGAAGTTTCCAAATCTATCACATTTGTTTATTATATGTATGATAGACCACTTAGCAATCATTTATTTTCTCTGATATTGTACTAAAACTATTTCTCATCTGATGTAGTTGTAGATAGATCTACATGACGAGTCTAAGAGTTCTTTGTGATGGTCCTGTTCATGACAATTATTCAATTGTGTATTTTCATTGATGTTTACACAAATGTAGTGATGTTTACACAAATGTCTAAATGTATCCAAGCATAGACATTGTATACCAAGATCTTTCAGGCATTGAAGAATACCAAAGTGATTTTCAGTTCTAACTGAGTTCACTCGGCCATTACAGTGACAGTCGGGCATCGAAGGATTACAATGTTGACTGAGTTATGCATTTAGTGTCAGCCAACTAACAATAGTTTACTTTTTATGTATAATTGGTTATATGCAGCTGGCAGAATTAATATTTATTATTGATTTGGAAGGTTATTCAACCCAACTTGACAATGCCTATCATATATATACAAGGTCAAGTTTGGATTGAATGTGTGTGAAGTAATAAGCAAAGTTGTGTGTGTTTTTGATATGAAGAGTGAAGGCAAAATCAGATGGGGTCCTGATTAAGGAAAAAAATCCAAACAAAGCCGCAATAGAATATTTGATCAGTAAGGATCCAATATAAAGCTAGAATAGAGATCTGAATCAGCAAAGATAGTTGCTTCGTCAAACAAGTCAATCCATTGTTACTCTCTAACAATTGTAGCAGTGATCCAAAATCTCTTTATAGGGTAGACTTAACAGTCTTTTGTAAATCCTCTCACAAGGTGACATTTCTAAATTGAAGTGTTTGAAGACCTCTCACAAGGCCACTCCTTATAGGGTGATTAAATCCTCTAACAGGGTCACACCTAACAGTGTGTATTGTAACCTTTAACAGGGTTGGTTCCTAACAAGGCTCACTTCAGAAGAGTGAAAAATAGTAACTAGTTGCAATTGGTGGTTTTCCCAAATTGGGTGTCCACGTTAAATCTTGGTGTTATCTGTGTACATGTTATTTTATTTATTCTTTATGTTTTTGCATTTAATCACTAAAGAAAAATCACAGTTAATATCTTAAGATTTTCTATGTTAACCGAGGAATAATGATAAGTTTGATTAAGACATCTAAGGGACTTGGATTTTTTTTTGTGGTAACTAATTCACCTCTCCCCTCTCAGTTACTCAACTCATTTTGAATAATTTATATTAGAGTATTTCATGCTTTTAGGGAAGGTTTCAAGGCCTAAGCTAAAGATTAGAGATGTCTTACAAAAGGGAGATCCCCATGCTTAACAAAGACAACTTCGCTGCATGGCAAGATTTGATGAGACTACATCTATCTAATATTGGAGACACTCATTTACAATTCTTAGATCACAAGTATGTGGAATCACCAAGACCTATGTATGTGGAACAAATGATGGACATGAAGAATCATAACATAATGATGATTGATATTTCTTCTTTACTCATCTATGCTGAATTTGATGAAGTCAAGGACTACCCTACTACCTATGATATGTGGAAGAAACTACAAGATATACATGGAGGAGATGACAATGTAAAGAGAGCCAAAGTAGAAAGTCTTAGAGGTAAGTTTGATCAGGTGAAAATGAAAGGAGAAGAAATTACAAAATATAGTGAAAGAATAAAGAAAAGTGTAAGTGCCATCATAGCTACCGGTGGAACAATTGAAGACAAAATAGTGGTTAGTTAGGTATTGAGAAATTTTCTTCCTATCTATGAAATTAGAGTCTCATCTATTCAAGAGATGAGGTGTAGTAATGATATAAATTTAGATGCATTGGTTGGAAGGCTTACAACTTTTGAGTAGGACAATTTTGACATTTATTCTTCTAATCCTAGCAATTTTGAGTCTGCATTCAAAGCTAAATTAAACCTTGGTAAGATGGATAGAAAAGGAAAATAGATTGACAGCGATAGTGATGATGAAGATCTAGAAATCATTGAAGCATTACTTGCAAAGAGAGCTGCAAAAGGAAAGTACAAATGAAGAATACCATTGATTTTCTTTTCATGTGATGAGGTCGGTCACATTGCTACTAAGTGTCCAAACAAAGAAGACAAAGGTGAGAAAAATTTCAACAATTACAAAGGCAATAAATATTTCAACAAGTACAAAAGCTACAAGGACAAAGGTAAGAAATCTCTTTATATTGCAAAAGATTATGATAGTGATGAAGATGAAGATGAAGATGAAATGGTTTACATTGCTATTAAGGATGAGTCAGACAATGAAGATAATGAAAAGACTACACTTTACTCTCATATTAGCAAGAATGACACTTGGATAATTGATAGTGGTTGTTCTCACCACATGACTGGTGATAAAGTTAAATTTGAACATCTTGAGCACTATCATGGTGGGAGTGTCAATTTTGGGAAAGATGAACCTTGCTATGTGAAAGGTAAAGGTTGTATTTCTCTAACTGAAGGAATCAAATGTGATAATGCTTATGAGGTTGAAGGACTAAGGCGTAATCTACCAAGTGTCACACATATGAATACCATTGGCTTCAAGGTAGAATTCATGAATTGTAAGCACAAACTCCTGGATGGTAAGGGAAACCTAGTTGGAGCTGGTAGGCAAACAAAAGGTAACCTATTCTATCTTGATCTCACTGAAAGTTCATGTTTTATTGCACAAGTAGAAGAAAGCTGGTTATGGCATAAAAGGTTATGTCATGTGAATTTTGATAACCTGGTCAATATAAGCAAAAACAAAAGAGTAAGAGGTATTCCTATTTTGAAGAAACCTAAATTGGCAATATGCAAACAATGTCAAATTGGGAAGATGGGCAAGAAATTTTTCAAGAGCAAGAAATACAATACAGAAGAAGTCCTTAAATTAGTGCATACTAATTTGTGTGGACCAATTGGAACAAAAAGTTACATAGGTGAGAATTATTTCATTCTATTTGTTGATGACCATTCTAGAATGATGACTGTTATGTTTCTCAAAGAAAAATCAGAATCTTTTCAGAAGTTTAAGTGGTACCTTGCCAGAGTTGAGAAGGAAATTGGAAAGAAACTTAAATGCTTAAGATCTGACAGAGGAGATGAATTCATTTCTAATGAGTTCAATGGATTCTGCAATGAAAGAGGAATCAAGAGACAAGTAGCCACCCTAGGTACACCCTTGCAAAATGAGATAATAGAAAGAAGAAATAGACCCATTATAGATTGTGCTAGAACCTTGATGATTGAAAAGAATGTTGCAACCGAATATTGGAAGGAAGCCATCAGCACTGCAATTCACAATTTGAATAGAGTTCAACTAAAGAAAGGTACTAAGAAGACACCTTTTGAATTATTGTATGGATATAAACCTAATGTTCATTATTTCAAAGTATTTGGAAGTAAATGTTACATCTTGAAGGAAGAAAGAAATGGAAACTTTGATGTAAAAGGTGATGAGGGTATATTCCTAGGCTACTCCTGCAAAAGCAAAACATATAAATGTTTGAATCTTACTACTCATAATGTCATAGAAAATGTACATGTAAAGATTGATGATTTTGCAGAGAGAAGTGAAGAATAGAGAAGTAAAGAGCCTAAGGACTACAAAAATTTTGTGTATTATGAACCTGATACTGTACCTAAGGCACAAGAAATGGTGATTGGAGAGAAACCTTGTCAACCATTGAATTCATCAGCACAAATATTCTTGCAACTTGGGCTACTAACTGAAGAAACTGAGTCTTAGAATGAAGAAAATGAGTCATAGACAGAGGGAATAGAGTTGCAAAAAGAGGCACCCAGGTCTTAGATAGAGGCATCTAAGTCTCAGACAGTGGAACCTGAGTACCAGTTGGAAGAGCAGAATAGAATGTTTGAGTATGGTGAACCTAGTGGATCAAGGCCAGAATCAAAGAGGAAGGAACCTATACTTGAAAAATATGTCAGAAGGCATCATGCACTCGAGAAAATATTTGGAGATCAGACAGAAGGTGTAATGACAAGGAATAAAATTAAAGGTACATGTTTGCTTAGTGAAATTGAACCTAGATCTATTAAAGATGTATTGAATGATGAAATCTGGATAAAAGCCATGAATGAAGAGATTAAGCAGATAGAAAAGAACAAAACCTGGACTCTTGTACCTAGACCAAAAAATAAGAATGTGATTGGTACTAAGTGGGTTTTTAGAAACAAGATGAATGAAAAAGGTGAAGTTTCTAGAAACAAAGAAAGATTAGTGTGTAAAGGATATGATCAAGAAGAGGGTATTGATTATGGAGAAAATTTTGGTCCTATTGCAAGACTTGAAGGAATCAGAACTCTTCTGGCATATGCAGCACATAAATGATACAAGGTATACCAAATGGATGTAAAATCTACATTCTTGAATGAAATTCTAGAGGAGGAAGTCTATATTGAGAAACCTAAAGGTTTTTTTGATCCTAACAAAAATAATATGGTTTGCAAACTGCACAAAGCCTTGTATGGACTAAAGCAAGCTCCCAAAGCATGGTATGAAAGATTGCATGGTTATCTAGCAAGTATTGGATTTCAGAGAACTAATGACATTAGTAGATTGTATATCAAAAAAGGAGCTCAAAACAAGATACTATTAGCAGAGATATTTGTTGATGATATAATGTTTAATGGATATGATGATTTATGCAAAGCATTCCCTGAAGCTATGAGTAAGGAATTTGAGATGTCTATGTTTAGTGAAATCAAATTATTTGTTGGTTTACAAGTTCATCAGATGAAGGATGGTATCTACATTACTCAGTCTAAATACATCAGAGAGATACTGAAGAAATTTGGAATCGAAGACTCAAGACGAGTTGGGACACCTATGTCTACTGGACATAAGTTGTCTAAGGATGATGATTCAAAAGAGGTAAATAAGACTACCTATAGATCTATGATTGGTAAAATTCAATAAGTTTTTCATACTAGACCTGATATTGCATTAACAGTTGGTATTATTGCAAGGTTTTCATCTAATCCTAGAGAGAATCATTTGATGGCTATCAAACAAATTTTGAGATATCTTAAGGGTACTGAACATTATGGATTATGGTATAAGAAAGGAGGAAACTTTGATTTGAAGACTTTTACTGATGCTGATTGGTCAGGAAGTGTTGATGACAAAAAGAGCACAAGTGGTGGAGCACTATTTCTTGGTAGGAGGTTAGTTTATTGGACCAGTAAGAAAAAAATTTGTATTTCTTAGTCTACAGCAGAGGCATAATATGTTGCTGCAGTGGTTAATTTTTCAAATATCATATGGTTCAAATAGTTGTTGTCAGGTAAGAAGGAGGAAATCAAAGAACCAGTCATTATCTATTGTGACAACACTAGTGCAATTAACATTTCAAAGAACCTTGTGATGCATACTAAGACCAGACACATTGCAATAAAGTATCATTTCTTAAGAGAATTAGTTTAGGACAAAGAAGTAAGGTTGGTATATGTGAATACTAAAGAACAGATTGTAGACATATTCACAAAACCTTTACCTAAGGATGCATTATTTTATCTTAGAGGAAAGATATGGGTTATTCCCCTAACTGAGGCTCACTAATTGATAGATTAGTGGCGCATCAACCAAGCTACAAAATAGATTTAACATATTGATGCAGATTGTCATAGCTCATTGCATATGAATCAGTACAAACAGGTACATTACAACTTCATTGGATATTTATTGGATGGTGTCTTTGGAATTGGTTGTCAAAGAGGGAGAGATTATTGATGTCATGCCAAAGAAATTATTAAAGGACATATTATTGAGAAAGAGATTGTTGATGACATAGGGAGAAATTTTATCAGAAACAAAGAATGATGTTAGAGGGAGTTTTCTGGATGAGAATCAGAATGAAGCTAAGGACATTAATAAAATTTTATTCATGTTTCTATTGCTCTATAATTCTTTGTATTATGACATGTGTTTCCATCAATACCAAAGAGGGATATTGTTGACAATTATTCAATTGTGTATTGTCATTGATATTTACACAAATGTCTTAACCTATCTGAGCACATACAGTGTATGTCAAGCTGGTGCAGAGCACCCTAGGGTTTAGCTCAAAACCCTAGCCCCAGCAATTTTGAACAAGTTTTGATACAAGTCTTCTAACGAGCAAGTCATGTTTTGCATTGTCGCTCAGTCGCAGAGCCAGCAGCGAGCAGAAAGGTAATGAATCGCACACTCGCGATGCTAGTTAAAATTTAAGTCTTATAGTGAGAAAATGCACGATGAGGAGCTCATCACAAACTCGTGAGTCAATTCACAGTCAGTGAAAACCCGATGCGACAACGCGACGAGCATTGGATCGCTCAGTCGCAAGGCAAAGGTCAGCTCAGGGAAGCGCATAGCAGGTACGCGACGGGTGATCATCGCTCGGTCGCAGAAGAAAAGTTAGCTCATCTCCAGACAGTGCGATAGCATGACTAACGTGCATCGTAGACTCGCTAAGTGAGTAGCAGCTCAGGAAAAAGCAATGCGGGAGTGCGATGAGTATGTCATCACTCAGTCGCGGATCAAGACATAAAGAATAAATATAGTTCGCGACTATGCGATGAACAGAAAAGACAGTTAAGAGAGTCAGCAGAATGACATGTCAATTGGAGAAGACATTGAAAAGTCTTAACCGCCAAATAGAAAAGAGAATGACACGAAGGAAAAGAGCCATGTACAGAGTGTCGACCATGCAAAGAAAGTGATGACAGGTTGCAGACAAAGATGGAGAATGGAGAACAGCTGGAAAGCTGAGATCGACAGGTAACCACCAGGGTTACAGAATCAAGGAGAAGCCAGAGATAAAATAGAGAAGAAGAATCTGTAGAAGAGTTCAGATAGTTTAGATTTTAGTTCAGTGAAGAGTTAGTTAGTTGCAGAGAGTAGACTAGCAGAGAGTTGTAATCTTCTGTATAATCAATAAAGAGAAGTTTTGTCTGTATTTTGCGTGTTCTGTTGTTCTGAGTAGATTTCTGTAA